>CAEGAF010107661.1:0-26396 GCA_903067075.1 Micropoecilia bifurca | reverse complement strand
ATAAATATATATATATATATATAGATTCATATATTTAAATATTGCAAAAATGTGCAAAATACGTATTTCCCTAAAAGGAATCCTTACATGAACAAAGAGCATTTAGGAGAAGAGAAGTGGCCGTTAACTCACTCGTAAGTTTTGTTTTCTCATAAATGCCTCAGGCTCTTGTCATTACAGTTTGGTTGTGTGTGTGGTTTTTTTTCTGTCTCCTCAGCCTCTGCAGTTGCTTAAGATGCACAGATTAAAGTTCTCTCCTATTACAGTGTCTGCACCATAAAATAAAGCATTTCACTCAAGGACGCAAGTAAATACGTGCAACTGTTCCCCCTGTAAGTGCATTTTAAACCCACAAGTTATGAAGTCATTCCTGTAAAGTAAAAATGAATAGAAAACGTTGAAAGACTTTTTCACGAGACATCTCGACACAATCAAAGCTGGCAGTACAAAGCTCTTAACGGCTCCTTCGCCAGCTTCATGTTCCCTCTTGTCTCCACGAGTCGCGTTTCAACCGACCGGAATGCAAAACTCGCAGAACCGGTCCGCAGAACCCGTCTCATAGGCATTGTGCAGCATGTGGGATGCTCTCATGCAGGTGCCGTGGAGTGAGCTGATGCTCCACTCTGGTTGGGTTTCAAGGGGTCACAGACTCAGAGAAGAAACCTCGTTTTGCTTGACGTTGCAATTCAGTTCTGCATGGTCCAAACTTCAACGTCCAGAACAGTGAGGTCCTCGTGTCTGGACAGAGGAGGGCTGTGGAAGGTGGGACAGAAGAAGCTCTGCGCCCCCACCAGTCTGCAGAGATTCTCTGCTGCTGCTCACAAAGTAGGAGTTCTCTCCACTCCACTTGTATTGCTAAAGAAAACACAAATAAAATATATTAAAATTTTTTTAGCTCTGAACCATTTTTGTTATGACCTTCTTAAGCCTATATCTTTGGCTTACATCGATAAAAGAATCTACATGTCAATCCAATTAGTAGTATTAGTCTCATATATTTATGTTTCTCTAATAGGTTCATGTTAAGACTGACAGTTGAAAGTGTGAACTTTAAATATTACTAATGCTACATTCAGAGACGTCTCTGAAAATTAAATCCCCCCCACAACCTTCAACCTGTACATCAGGACCAAACCTGAACAAGAAGGTCTCGCCTGTGGCGTAAAAATATTTACTGACTCTGAACCGATCTGAACAAAAAGCCCTAAGCACCTGAAAACGACGACAACGACATCAGTTTGTAAGTTGGCGTTTTGGCTTGTTGGGACACTGCGAGACCCAGAGGCAAACCTTTATGAACACGTCTTTGACGACCAGCAGGACCGAGCTGTCCAGGTTAGCCGTGTTCCTATAGAGCGCCATTTTGCTTTTGAAATGTCTTATCTCTATGTCTTTGAAGCGAACTGTGCAAAGTCTGTTTCGTAATGATTCCCACTCCCTTGAGTAAGTAAAGTTAATGTCACTTCCACATGCAGCTCCACACAGTCACTGACAGCGTAAAGCGTGCATATATTTCCCTTCCTTTTCCTGATGACTCCTTATTTCTCTGTTATCCTGAACTCTGTCACTCTGTAGAAGCACCTGTTGCCAATTACTTTAAAAAATGGGACTGTTTCACTTTCATCAGTGGGGAGCTCAAGCTCCTCAGTGTGCTCTGCAAATGATTGTTGATTTTAGTCCTGACGGGAAGATCACGCCTGCTTCTGGAATTTGGAGAGAAGGAATACGTGGGATGTCCATATAAGGAATGAGGCATTTCCCACAACCCCAGGACAACAGCCAGGCTCCAAGTTACAGTAAAAGGGAGGGAAGGTCAGGTTTTGGAGAAGTACACAGAGCCTAGATTAGATCATACCTTCCAGAGTTTTGCGCTTGTTGATGGGGTCCCTGAAGAGTTTGCTTGATGACAGCAAAGACTTTGTCCGCCGCAGGATGACGGCTGTCCTGCTGTTCTTTCCGGGTGTAGCGCTTCTTGTCGCCTCTTAGGTGGTTTTCTGGTGACCTTCCACAAAGAAGGTGTAGAGGTTGTTCAACCTGCATTACAATGCAAATATAAGGAAAATTACTCAAGGAAAAGGGCATAATTGTTCTGTCGCTACAAAGACAGTGTTTGTTTATGAGGCACTTTTCCTGTTTTCACAGCCATTGGCCTTTTTGCATTTTGTCAATGTTGTAATATGTTGCATGCATTAGAGTGACACATTGAGTGAAAGGAAAAGGTTTTCAAGATTTACTTTTCTACAAATGAAATTCTTAAAGGTATTGCATCCTTATACTCAACCATCAGTTTCTGGAAACATTCGCTGCAATTTCAGCTGCAGGTCTATAGGTTTCTATAGAGCTTCTCATGTCTGCAGACTGACATTTTCCTGACTTCCTCCTTGCAAAATAACTCAAGCCCAGTCAGATCAGATCAGCACAAGAACAACCAGCACTGACGCCTAAATTTGAATCGGGTCTTTTTGTTTTGGCTGTCAGAGACAAACTTATGTCATTTGTCCACATGTCAAACAAAAACATAAGCAACTCCTAAAAGGCTTCACTGTCTCTGTGACAAGGTTCAGTTTGGACGCATGTAAATTTCTCACAATCTAAAGAAAACAGACCGTCGTTATTCAAAGTCAAGCGCGAAAGAAAGAAAAACAAAAATCCCAAAAAACAAACTCCCACAATCCAAACATTTGCCACAGCTTTGTGATGTTTCTCTGTAGTCACTCTCCGACGCCGTAGGTCACCTCCATGATGACCGGAGCACTACATGGTCTAACTGAGGAGAACTGGTCACTTTGAGAGCTAAGTACTGACAAAACGGTTCCAATGTGACTTCACCATCCCTTCTCTTTTATAAAATCAATTTGCAAAGATAAGACCCTTTTGACCAAAAGCCCTCACTTTTATCAGCTGACTACGGCCAAGCGGCTCACAGAGTGTGTGCAGGCTGTGTGGAGCTGCCACAAGGCCAAAACGGGTGAAACATTAACCTGTTCGGAGGCTCGGTGCATCTGTCTGTCCGTCTGTCTGTCTGTCCTTAAGTTTGGCTGCAGGGAAGGTGCTCTACTTGTCTTCTCTGCTGCACCTCATCATCTCATCAGTAGTAAAATGCTTCTTCTCTACTGGTGCTGTACTGGAGTGCAGATGTTTATATCTCCAAAGCAATTCAAAGTGTTTTTTTTCAAATGTCTCTACTTTTATATATATAATTGTTTTGCTCCCACTTCTTTGTCACTGGATTCTTGGATTTGTTGCACAAATTCTTTTTTTAATTGAGAGCAAAACACAGTGCAGAAAGAAACCGGTTGTCTAGGGGACCAAGGTTTGGCGCAGATCTGTCACTCCATCTATTTTCAGCACGAGAATCTCATGCTGGTCATTCTTGCAAACATTTAGCACCCACAAATACACTTGTGCATCTGCCCTGTAGTGGTTACTCAGCATTTATCTTTCTGTTGCATTGCCATACTTTTTCTATTACAAATTTAAAACAGAATCAGAAATTCAGAAATGATTCCACTTTTATTGTAGAATCTATATGTGTGTGTGTGTGTGTGTGTGTGTGTGTGTGTGTGTGTGTGTGTGTGTGTGTGTGTGTGTGTGTGTGTGTGTGTGATTGTGTGTTGTAATCTGTTTTCGATTAAGCAGCTAAAAAGACACTTCGCTCCAAATGCCAGGGATTGGCAGCCGTAATTGTTGGGGATTTCTGAAGTTACATTACATCAGTATTTTTCACTTGTTCTCTTCCACATTCCTGAGAGCATAAATTTGGTTTCCCAAATGGGAATGACTCAGAAACATTTGGCACATCTTAAAAGCATCAATTCATCCTATGGGTTTATCCCTACCGACAAAATTCTATCCGGCCGTTAAACCTTGACTGCAGCATTCTCTGAGATTACCCAATGTTTTCAGGAATACCTGGAAGCAGGAAACAGTCCTGACCCCTTTTAGATGAAATCACAGACGCATAGATGCCGTTAGTTATGTTGTTGTAGCTGAGAAGTGCATCGTATGACACCTAAATTACCAATGAGCTACAATAACCTGAATAACCTTGACTCAAACACCACCGGCTCAGTTTCCTCTCTTTGCCCTGTTTTATGCAGCCCGCAGTGCAAACACGTCTTCATCCTCCTGTACTTTGGTCCCATTTTACTCCGTCCATTACCCTTGACGCATCCTGTCAGTTTTAGCAGTCAACAGAATACGTCTCGTTAGTTTTCAGAAAATAAAACGGTGAAAGTGCCACGTGTGAAGGAAACAGACCAGTAAAACGCTGAAAAGAGTTAACTTATTTATGTCCATTTTCAAAGGAAATAAATAGGTGCATGTATATACATTAATATAATTTTAAACACTACAAAAAATGCACAAAATACGTTTTCCCTAAAAAAATTCAAAGAACAGAGGACATTTAGGGAAATGGAGTAGAGACGACAGTTAACACCTGAGTTTTGCTTCCTCTAAAGTGCCTCGGGTTTTCATCGTTACAGTTTAATTGTGCATGTGTGCGTGAGTGTGTGTGTGGGGGGGGTGAGGGTGTGCATGCGTGTGTGTCTTCACCTGTTTTATTTGGTTCTCACTTCCTGCTCTTCCAGAAGGAGACACACAGATTTAGTTCATGTCCTATTAGCGTCTGCACCGTGAGATGATGAAAACAAAAGCAAATATGTACATAGATTCCACTTGCAAACACATTTTGCTTTTATTTTTCAACTAAATCAACAAAAAAATATATAACACGTGTTAAAAATTTGAAACACTAAAAGCTATCATCATCATTATTGTTGTTAACATTGTTATTTCTTTCCCATAGAAAGAAATAGCCTGGTTCAGGCTCTCTGTGGTTTCTGCGTATTTTTCCTGGACAGAGTCAACGAGAAATCTAATAAAATGTGTTTTCTTTGTTTTTCTTCGCCATCACCTGAGTGGCTGCATATTTAGTTTTGTCTCTATCTGCTACAAAATACTGCTTCCCTTCCACTGTCACCATCTGCATCCATGATGGATAACCTCTAAGTCAATGTCTGAATGTTAACGGCTGGCTCTTAAAACAGTTTTCCCTCACTCTTTGTTAAAGGAAAATTTCCACAACAGGGGTCCCTGATATTCTTACACAAGAGAAACAGAGAGACAATCTACCGGAGATATAGGGCCACGTCTGCCAGACAATCAGCCGTAAAGCCCGCAAGTTGAAGCAGACATGCAGGTTTTCATATGTGAACTTAGCACATGCGAGTCCTGAATCGTGTGGCATTATTCACCTGTAGTGGCCGATTGTTCTGAGAAATGAGGCTTCTGACTAATTTGAAACTTTTAAACAGGAAAGCTAAAAAAATGCAACTGTTGTAAATGTTTTTGGTTTTAGAAAGGTGACAATTTCTTTTGAATCAGATTAACAGAGTTCATGATAACAGATGAAAAACAATCCTCTGCACAAGCATGCAAACGCACACTGTCGTCATTTCCTTTCCAGGATATTAAGCAGCTTGTTGATCATCTCTTATCAAATCGGGTAAATTCTTTCCATGACACCGGACGCTCTGGCCTTTTTTAGATGTTGGAAGTATTACTATGAGGGATTCTGGTTCACTTTCACTAAAAAAAGACAGAATACACACGCAACTGGACTCTAAATGACAAAAGTATTTATATCCCTCAACTTTTTATCAGATTAAAACTAAAACTTCAGGGTAGTTGATTGGCATGTTTTATTAGACCAGAGAAAAGGAGTGCATAAATGGAGGAAAGACATAGTAGATAATGACTGAATCTGCTTTTTGAAATATTTAATATAATGTTTAAATTTTGATTGCTCGTCTTTTGCTAAAAGTTAAGGTTAAATCTTTTTGTTCATTAGCACACAGTTAAATGTGTGTGTCGAAGTTAATCTGTGATGTATCTGGGATGGAAAGATCACTGCTGTATTTACAAAACCCAAATCAAGTCAAACACAGGTGGCTGGTCTAATTCTAACTATAAGCTTAGTAGAGGGGTGAGAATTTAAAAAAATAACCTAAATGTGGCTTCCTCTGTTTTTACCGGAACATCTTGCATGGGAACTTTTCATGAGCAGAACGTTGTCGCAGTTAGACTCTAACCACAACAACGTTCATCTTTTCCCTCTTAAAATTTTTTTTCCAATTCTGGACAAAAACAGATCAAAAGATAACAGAACGTTGGTGATTGGGTAATGAAACAATTTTTTTTCCCCCCCCGGTTTTCGATCCCAAAGACAAATGTCCAAGAGATTTTTCTTCTTGAAGTTAGTTTTCTTTTAGTCTGTTTGTTCTTCTTTGTAGGTTTCTTTTAAGAGTGGAGTGCGGGGGCGGAGGGGAATGGTGTGGCTCTGTGGTAGAGCACCGAGCAGCAGCTACAAATGGGAAAACGGTCACTAGTGCGGCAAAAACACAGAGAAAATGTTAGAGACGGTGCATTTTTGTGAGGAACATGCTGGAGAAAAAAACCCCTGTAAAACCACCTGAATGTGAAGGCAGAAAACCCCGTGAGCAACTCATACACAAAATTACCAGAATTAATGGAATATATTTTTGCCTAAATTTAAAACACAGAGGATCTTTCACTACATAAGTGCTCATAAATACTAAGGTGTTGGTTTGGGTGTGTGTCATGGAGCTGGAGCTTCAGCTGCTGAGAGCAAAGTGTAGACGCTGGACAGGTTGGAGTGGATGAAAGAGGAACCCGGCGACATGATCCAAACGGTTGTGAAGCAGAAGTTGAAGATGACAGAAGACGGTTAGGAGGTAAGAGATAAAAAGGAGAGGAGAGCATCGGGAACCAAATGGCTGGAAAAAAAAGACCCAGAGAGAAAAATACCAAGGCGTCGGACAAACAACTCCAAACAGAAAATCCACTGGAAACAAGCATCCGCCGCATCGGAGTCAGTGCCGTGACGAGGGAAACATATTCTACTGACCTTCAACATTTAATTCCCCACACATGCAAAACAGTTTCCTAAACAAATGTCACTGTTGTTGAGGTAGAAACACCTGTGGTTTAAAGTCCTTCCAGCTTCACTTCATGTATTTAACCTACTTACTCACAGAGTTACAGACCAAACCACAGACCACCGACAGGAAAGTTCCTCCGTCCTACATGACACACAAACTGCTGCTGAAGTAACTAGATGAAGCATATACCCATAAGATAAATATGTCCAGTTCTGTTCGGATTTGTGTGTTTTGCTTTGTTTGTCACACTTTAAAGTTTCAGATGTTCAAAGGTACTTTGATATAAGTACCAGAGGAAATGCAAAATTCAGATTTTTCAGAGAAATTGCTCATGTCTGTTGCATCATAGCCCTGTTGCATAATTAGAGCAAAACCAGGGTCAGACATTCTCCTCCATGATTTATTTCTGCCAGAGTTTGTGGTTCTATCAATGGCAAGCTGTCCGGAACAGAAGAACTGCTGCCCGGCTTAATGTTGCCATACAGATTCTGCTTATGTTATTTCTTCTTTCTCTTCCCAATTCTTTAATTAACAATGCTGTGATGTTAGTTTTCACCTTCTTTTCTTGAATTCACTGTTCTTACCTTTGACGTTCAAGTTTGTTCGACGATCTGAAACATTTTAACAGAAACAAAAAGAAACAGAAGAAATCTGCGTGGGGGCAAACACAGTCATATTTTCATGCCGATTGGTGAATGAAGTCTTGGAACCAAAAGAACTCCAGGAGTTTGGTGACGTACGCATACTTTCGCTGATTCATGCAGAACTCTGCATTCCACATCAAAAAGTTCAGTTTGTGTCAGCAACCTACAAGTTTAGACTTGGCATTGTTATCCGGGTTTGTAATCAACTCTATCTTAACTTTGGGTTGTGCATGTGAAGAAAAAGAAAAACAGAAAGAAAGGAGCATATTGAATCATAACATGCATGAAGGAAATTAAAATCAACATACAGAATCCAAGCATCTCTAAAAATGACACCATGGATAATCCTCTGTCATACATGACTGAAGACACACATTTGGCAGTTTGACATTAAGCGCTTAGCAGGTGTGGCAGTCCACGCTTCCAGCTGCTTAGCTTCTTTTTTTTTTTTTTGCTTGATAATAAAAAAGTTCCAGTGCAAACATTCTGCAGAAACAGAAAATCACTGCACTGATTGGTGTCAACTCTCTAACATGACATTCAAACACGAAAGAATAATGTCACTAGCATGACCCAACATTTAGAAACTGCTTTAACAGATTTAACAGTAAATTCAGTAAATAATTTATGACCATTTCTTTTATCAGTACAACATGCTGCGGGGTCCAGCATGCGTAATAAGATATTCAGGTTTGCTGAAGGGATCTTTAAAAATAACAGGTGGGAATTCCAAGAAATGTATCCGGAGTAAACCACTTTCTGCTTCCCTCATAGAAATGATGAAACTAGAGACAACATAAGACTGCAAGAAAAAAAAAAACTAACCCTGCAACATCAGAGATGAGGCTTCTGTGAATTGACATAATGACATAATGACATAATGATGGCTCAGAGCCATGAGAAAACTTTGTTCGGTTTAAGATTGCATCTTCTGATGATGTGTTGCGTTCAGGTGCGTTGGACAATCAGGCCAAACACCTTATGCTCACCTTATGCTTTATTTTTATCAGCTGACAGCTTACCTGTCAGACCATCATAGAAATGATGAATCACAGAATTAAATAGATATTTATGTCAGTGGTCTGAATGCTGATCTGACGGCTCCTGTAAATGTGTGGGACTTGTTGAAGGACGCATGTCTGCTCCTCCGTCCAGCCCGTTTGTGACAGCTGCAGGTTAACATCATGCTTGCCAGGAGAACTGAGTTTAGAGCAGAAGTGTTCAGAAAACCACGACCCTGATCAGGTCAACTCACCGGTTCTCTGTCTAAATGCTCTCACCAGACGCATCACTCTTATAACTGTTCGGTCTCAAATCGCTACTATAACGTGTTGTAAATACTTAAAAGAAAACCAACTGAGTTCTTTTGGCTTTAATTGTCCTAGTTAAAGTTTAACTAAAGTCTTCAATTCAGATCCTTAAGCAGTTTTTTGTTCTGCTGTTGATAAAAGTTGTGGTTCCTTATAACTTGGTGTAAAATAAATATTAAGTGTGAATATTTACTTTTCTTTGAGCTGTTAAACACTTTAACCCAGTTTGGTCTTTCAATTAAACACATCACACAGTTTATGTTTGACAACATCTCTATTTTTTTTTATTAAGCTTAATCAATTCCAAAGAAAAAGCTTATTTATATGCCACTTTACTCAAACACACATCTTTTCCAGGAAAAAGACCTGTGGCGGTGCCAGCACCGCCCCACAGAATCAGATTTGTGCACAAACAAATAGACCAAACAGACATACAAGCAAAAATGTGCTTTAGTTTCTCATTTCAAATTTTCTGTATATATATATATATAAAAAAGATTTATCTTTAAATAATTGCACACAAAAATAAGCCAAAGATTTCAAACATTAATCATTACTATCTTATAAGCTGCATACTCTAGAGAGGAACATAGCAGCGGTACATAAGACGGTTAACGGTTAGTTTTCACTTCCTCCTCACACACCACATGTACACAGTACAGTTAGATGTTCGTAGTGCAAAGCAGTGCTGTATCTCACCTCATCAGATTTGGTCTACTCAAACGGAGTTACACCGAGACCAAACCAGCTCAGACAGGCAGCTGTATCTCCTATCCTGTTACAGTGTTTTTTTTTCATTTTTTTAAATGATCAAGCAAATAATTCACAAGCAGGTGTAAAAAACACACACACACACACACACACATCACAGGGCATGCATACAAGTTTAGAACTGTAAACAAACACGTCTTTCAGTGTGAACATTGTGCCCAAGATGCTTTTCAGGATGGCAGAAGGCCACCGGCAGGGCGGACAGCGGCAAACACCCAGAGGGGGCTTGCAGAAACGGGAAGCATGATTTGTGGGATTTCAAGTTGCCACTTGCTTCTAACAGTTCCTGTTCACAGAGCAGGAAGCCCACCGAGCAGGAAGCCCACCGAGCAGGAAGCCCACCGCGGGACCCGCGTCGCATACGTCTCCGTGCTGCGCGGGTCGCTCCGGTCCAGACGCGGCTCTGACGGCGAATGCGCCGTCCGGGGTGCAGCACACGGGTTGGCTGACCTTGAAGTGTCATAACCTCAGATGGGAAATTTAGTTTTCTTAGTGCTTCCCCCGTTCAGTTCTGCACAGTCCAGACTTCAACATCTTGCACGATGAAGTCTTCGTTGGTGGAAAGAGGAGCGTTGCGGAAGGTGGGGCAGGAAAAGCTGGCGCCGTGGTACAAGTCAGCATCCAGCCAGAGAGCAAAGCCAGCCCTACGGAACAAGAGAAGAGAAAACATTTAGAAAATTTGAAATTAAATCTATGACTTCTTCTTACTATGCTTATCATAAACTGCCTCTTTCATATTAGCCATGATTGAATGAAAGGAGAACTTACCCTCCTCCACCAATCTGCAGAGATTCCCAGTTGCCGCTCACAAAGTAGGAGTTCTCCCCGCTCCACCTGTATTGCTAATGAGAATTAAACACAAAATATTAGTCAGCTGTACTTTATTTTTGCTGCTGTTGTTGATACTAAATGTATAACAGCTTTCCCAGTGATGATAAAAATGGAGTCCACTCCTACCTGGAAGTCAGGATTGAAGCTGAACAAGAAGGTCTCGCCCGTTCCGTAGCAGTATTTACTGACTCTGAATGGATCCGAACAAAAAGCTCCAAACACCTGAAAACAACATAAGTTAGCAGCTCATTAGTCAATGCTTTTTTTTGTTTGTTTGTTTGTTTGTCCCCCCCACCCCTCATTTCAAAATCTGTGTTGAAGCCAACAGTCGAGATGCAAACCTTTTTGTGCATGTCTCTGATGACCAGCAGCACTGGGCTGTCCAGGTCAGCCATGTTCCTGTAGAGCGTCTTCAGGCTGCTCCCGTGGTGGATGGTGCTATAAACTAGTTGCCACGGATACCCCTGGGTCCTTGGAGGCAGGTTAGCTGCAATCTGTTTGCGGGAAAGAAGAAGAAAAAAAAGTCTTGGATCAAATGATGCTCTTAATGCTATCTTCTTCAAGTCCAAAAAAATAATAACACAAAAAGTAACTTTTCCATTAAGAGCTGGACGGGTTTGAGGAGTAAAACTCACCTTCTGCAGGTGAAAGTCATCCAGCATCTGGCTCGCATGGCTCAGGACAGGAAAGTCATCCTCCACCCCCTGGAACTCGGTCTCATCCACCTCAGACTCCACGGAGCTGCAGAGACTCAGGCGGCGATTTGAGTCCTTCACCGTGATGATCTGGACAGAAGATGTCAAACAAAAGCCATGAGAAAACCGCTGCCTTCTCTACACATTTTTCCCCACCTATTTGCCTGACATTTCCTTTTTTTCCCATGCAGACTTGTTACATCCAATAATCCCCCCACCTCGCCTGCTTCCAGCTCTTAATCTCACCTCAACATACGGCTCCGCACAGTCACTGGCGAAATAAAGCACTCGGATATTTTTCTGCGTTTTCTTCATAGCTCCTGAGTTGCCTGTCAACCTCTGCGCTCTGCTCTTCCACATGTCTGCTCTCTCTGGAGGGAAACTCTCTCCCCCTTATATATATATCGTGTGCGGCGCTTTCACTTTCATTAGTCGGAAATCCAACCGCGTGGCTGCTTATTGGTTAACCGTGGCGACTAGCGTTTTGCTTTCCTTCAAACATGGAAACGGAAACCTTGCCCCGAGCTACAGAGGAGGAGGAGGAGGAGAAAGGATGCCCATATAAGGAAGGTGGGTTATAGTTTTTTTTTTGTTTTTTTTGTTTTTTTTTTGCCTGCAATGCCCTCGGCTTGCTTTTACCGTAACAGAGTAGGGGGGGCGATGTTCTCCTGAAGTCCTCCTGAAGAATGTGTTTAGCCTGTTGAGAGCGGAGCTCAACAATTTCTGACTTGTTTTCTTATTTTTCTTCCTTTGCCTGAGCAAAAAAAAACTCACCTCCCACTTCTTTGCAGCCTTTTGCTGTCTGGCGGGTTTTCTGAAGGCCTTGCTGATTCCGGACAAGGTAGGCGCCACGGCGCCTACCTTGTCCAGGACACGGTAGGCGCCGTGGCGTTTCATCCTGACGTCGTTGGACGGCTTGCAGCGCTTCTTCTCGCCTCTGCTGTAGATGTCTGGAGACCATTGGACGAAGAAGGTGTAGAGGTGGTCCACCCTGCAGGGCAGAGGGAGCGAGGATGGGTTAATTTTGAATAAAGTGCAGCATGCAAAACTAAAAACACGTTGAGAAACTCCATCCAGTTTTTGACATCCTGCTCAACGAGGCCCTGCAGGATTGGTTGATTATCTAAACTCAATAGTGATGTCAGACTTGCAGAGAACATGCCAAGACACTTGCAATCAAGGTGATGATTTATAAGCTCACACTTAGTGTTAGTGTTATGTTATTTTGAAATGAATAGAAAATTGGTTTTTGTTGTATTGCTTCATGCTGTGTTGAAAATTAGTCATTTTCTGCAAATAAATGCCGGAAATAAGAATATTTTCATTTAGAGCGAGAGAGAAATGTTGTCACATAAAAATATAAATGATTCTTTTAGAGTAAACGTAGGAAACAAAAGTGTTTTTTCTGTGGTTTGCATTTGTGGTTTTCCACAGACTGATGTGTGTACAATGGCGAAAATGAAAAAAAAAAATTATTTGAAAATTGTGAATTAAATTGATAAATTTGTTAATGTGCACAAATAGCTGGAAACTGAGACATTCTTCCCAGTTGCAACTTTGCAGGGCTGAATTATTAATTACAAATTCAGCCCTGCAAAACAAATGTTTGGGGAATTAAATGCTAATATTAAACATGATTTATTTACATTTTCTCACTCTTACTCTGTCAAATGTCAAAAACATTTTAAAAAAACAAATAAAACATAATGGCCTAGAAAATTGCACTGAAAAAATTACAGATTCCCTAACGTAATAAAAAGAATGACATCTGTCATTAAAAAAAAATTAAATAAAATACTCAAAGCAAAACATAGAAGTTGTTTATTTTGCAGGACTTGTTCCACAAAAGAGAAACACTTTCGTGTTACTTTTACAAACATGCTGTCCTGTCAAGCGCACATGGAAAAACATACAGAGCAGCACATTCACCACTGTCAGAGCTACTTACTCTCCAACGCTGTAGGTAACTCCCATAACTGAAGACGCTGCCGAAGATTCTTAAGAGCTGAAGACAGGTTGATAGCCTGAAGGCTCACAGCTGAAGTAGCGTTTCCACCTCGGCTCTGCCATCCCCACAATTTATAGCAGCGGATCATTTCGCTGAGATAAGCCCTTTGACCATAAACCCTCCCTTCGTCTCTCCACACGGCCTGCACGTAACTCTGTGGGCCTGCGAACCTGTGCCTTGAAACCCAACGGTGGTGAAACATTAACCTGACCTGCTCCGGGTGTCCGTCCTGACGTTTGGTGGGAGTTCATGCAGTTATTGTGTCAAATTAAGGCTCCCTTACAGAAAATGGTGAGTTGACAGAGAGATAGTGGGCCTGAAAGTGTGTTGTTCAGATTGATTATCCTTTTTTATTGTGTCTTTCTGGCTCCTTGGTCCCCTGATAGACCTTATCGTCCCATTAGGAGTGAAGATACGGAAGATTCCTTTGCATTGCAACACAATTTTTAATACATTTGTAAAAAATAATTAAAGCCATTTGTGCACTTCATGTTTTCCCTCATTTTCATTCTAGAGTTCATTTAAGATGTGTCAATTAATGCTGTGCATTTTCTTTAAAATTGTTTCTACTCGACTGAATAAGGAGTTTTCCCATTTTTATTTTTCAGGTGGTTGCACGAACATATAAAGACATTACATCACTGCTTGATTATCATGATTATCACAAGTTGTTAGTTCCCTGTGATTTTCCTAAAACATTAGAAACGTCCCTTGTTGACATTGTTGGACAGGAATTGTGTGTGGAAATACATTTTTATGGCATCTGTGAGGTTGCAATGAGGTCAAAACCATTTCAGTCGTTTTGTTTATTCTGTTTCAGATCATTGATCATTTGTTTTTTTCAGACGGGAGGGTTTGAAAAACACAGGCGGGGGGGGGTCGTGACATCCGAGCACGCTCCACCCTGTCCATTGTCTCACTCTCGGTGTTTACCTTTGAGATTTAATCAGACCAGCAAAAGGGCGAGTATAGCGTCGATAATTTGTCAGCAATCCATTATTCAATACTCTGCCATTCAGACGTAATGAGTTGTTAAGTATTACCAGTATTACTGGGGTTCAGACTAAACTGATGTCTCAAGTTGCAAGTTCATTTTGAAGATCGGCATCCAGAGACGATTGATCTGTAAACCTACTAAGGCTGTCGACGAGTTTGGCTCCACGAATTTATTTGAGTGGATTAAGGATTTCGAGTCCTTTTGAATCAATCGATCAATACAGCAGTACGGAGTATAGATAAGGCAGTTTTTATTCCCAGTGACAGACACTGTATCAGGATTTGGGGCAGTGACTGCAGCGCTTAAGCATACAGTTTTGTTGGTCTTCTGATAAGTCTGGGGTCACGAATCAGCCATGGCATCCTTACACAAGAGAAACAGTGAGGAAGATCAATGCGAGGTAGGGCCTCGCAATGATCGATAACAAGATCGATAACACACACACACACACACACACACACACACACACACGAGCACACTTTAAAAATCTTCTAAAATAGTTGCATTTATAGTGATGTGTTACTTTTGAGCCACACACAGCGTTTTGCATGTGGACCAAAAACGTACATTTTGGTCTCAAAGTTTTCCATGAACTCTGAAATTGAACTCTGGTTTTCTTTCAATGATACCTTTTTGTTTTGTCCACTTTTCCATAAAGGCTCAAATTATTGAGTTCACAAATATTAGCTATTTTGTTACCAGATTCTCCCTGCCCATCACCTGCCTCTCAACGCTCTCCTCATCCAGTCAGACAGCTTGGATGTCTGTGTTGCCATGATGGGCTGAACAGAAATCTGTGAGTCATCTGTTCAGCCACGACATCATGACATTAAAAACCTCGACACGAGCTGCACCAAAAAGCCTTGATTAAAACTACTTTTTCACGTGACGCTTGGACCTTTTGATAGAAAACTATTTTGGGGATTTCTTTAAGTCAGTGTGTTTCTGTGAAACGCGGCTATAAACTGTGTGTAGGTCATTTCTGTGTGCAGGTCATTTCTGTGTGTAGGTCATTTCTGTGTGTAGGTCATTTCTCTACAAGTAAATCTGATGTGGTTACACAATGAATATTTCCTTGGCTGGATGACTGACCTCTCCCCCAGTTCCTGGAAATCCGTTCTTTCTTACACTTGCAGCAGCAACACGTGGAGAGTAGTGGAGCAGCTCCCCCACCACAGGCTCTACGTGAAACCGTCCAACACCTGTTATTATTATTCAATCCAAAGCACACATTCTAGTTTGATAGTTTAGAATGAAAATGCATGGAGTTATCCTGTTCTTAGAGCGCTTCACTTGTTTCTTTTGTGGCTCGCTGTTTTGACAAAATGTCATTGAGTCACAAAGGTACACTTCTCAAGCATCTTATCAAATTTGAATTTAGATGGATTTTTAATATATGTATTTCTACTATTTAAGATAATTAAAGACTGAGGAGTTAACATAACAGGCCATAGACACAACATTTGTAATTATGTTGTAACTATGGCCTAGTTACGACATACTTACAATGTGTGGTTTTACCACACATTTTCCCAGAATCTCTACACTGTAAAAAAAAAAGAAAAACGAAACTTGTCTAATTTACTGTAAATTGTGAATTTTATCATATAATCAGGTAAAATTCTAGCAACCGGTATTTTAGAGATGGTAATTTTTTTTACAGTGTAATAAAACCTCCAGGTTCAAAATGTGTGCCTCTGCACCTGAAGGTTGTTGTAGATGTTAAATGTCCATGAATTTCCCGTAACTGACATTCGTAACTTGTGCATAATTGCAAAGAGCTTCTTGACTCCATTCAGGTCTGGACTTTGACTAGGCCATTTTAGCACATCAATGTGCTTCCATGTAAACTGCTCCACACTTTTGTATCTTGCATTGACCAAAATGAACATTTTTGTCTCAACTTTTCCCATGAACCCCCTGTGTTAAAATGGGACTCTGGTTTTATTTCGCTTGCCCACTCTTCCTTAAGGGCTCAAATTATTGAGTTCACAAATATTAGATGTTTTGTTACCAGATTGTCCCAGCAGAAGAGATACCACATGTGTCTCTGATCAATGTTCTCCTTGTCCAGTCGGACAGTTTAGACGTCTGAAATCTGTGAGGCGTTCTGACTGTGAGCCTACTGTAGGTGTTTGGTTGAACAGAGTTATATTTAAGGGAATCCAAGTAAAGCTGGATAAATACAGAATATGTGTTACTTTGTTATAGTTTGTCTCATGAGATCCCAATGCAACGCGTCACAGTTTGTGGTTGTGACGTACGTTATCAACGGCCCACAATCTTGAAATGGAAAGCCAGGGGAAAAAAGCAGAGTAGGATGCCAAAGCAAAAGAAAAACAGAAAATTGCTTTCCTCCCATTTTATGAAAAATCAAAAAGAAATTAGAGACGGGAAGAGCCAGTGAAAAACAAGGACAGAAAAAGAACTCAACATTTGGACTGTAGCACAGTTTCACAACATATCTTTGATGGTCAAGTCCTCATTGTGTTTGTTTTAGGAAAAAGTCCACATTTAATCTCTCAGGCTGCAAATGGAAAAAAAAGAAGTAAATCAGTATAATGACTTCATACTCCTTGAATTTCACACACGTTAACCCTTGCTTTTCATTAAGTTTCTGGTTTAAATGTGTTTTTGCTGCAATGCAAAGAAGCAAAAATGTGCTTTATTTCAATAGACAAACTCCTAAACATGAATTATATTTTGCAGTCATTTGTTGCTCTTAGCAGCATAAACTGTCACTGTAACACTTTTTAATTCAGAAAAAGACGACAGAATCAATGCCCCCACACTGACCAGAAGCTGAACTGAGCCGACATCGATTTCCAGCTGTACGAAAGTCCGTGAGAGGTTTGCTGCCAAAACTCACAGGCCTCCCTGCATGTTCAGACTGTGGGGAGTTAATTTCACAAATCTGCTGCAAGGTTCGATGCTTGTTTCACTTCTTTTCTTGTTTTCAATCCAAAAACTCATTTTTAATCTTATTAAGTCCAAAATTGAAATAAATCCAAATTATGTGCAGATTAGTGAGTTTGATTCAGACTCTCCTCCATTTTGTTTGTTAATAAGCAGAGAGATGAAGTTTTTTCTCTCTTTTCTTCATCAACCTGATGAAAAAGTAGTGCAGGTTAAATCGCTGAAGCAAATCTCTGGGCTCAGAAACTGGTTTGCACTGGATCAGGAACTGCTGCTCTGCAGGATTTTTTTTTTCTCATAAGCTGCTGTTAAACGCTGGATTTTTGTTTCACACCATAAAGGTTTAGCTTCCAGTACATTCTGGATTTTGGAGTTATAAAGCAAAAAAAAAAGAGTAGCTTTAATGTTCTCCGTCACACTTTTTATCACCGTCTGACTCATGTACCCTGTCCAACTCTCACTCAGCAACTTTAGAGTAACAAAACTACTAAACTTAACACCACTTAGTGACATAATCGTCCCAGCATCATGCAGCAGACGACAGATTTAGATGCAACGGCAGCATAACGGCTCTGACCGGGTCAGTCGGGGTTAATTAGTTACACCTCTGCAAGGCCCGCGGCTTCACTGGGTGACAGGTTAGACGGTGCATCTTCACATGAGGCTGTCAGTAAGTGAGTGCAACTGTAGAGTGAGGAAACCAAGTCTTGTGGCATCCTCTCTCTCAGCACACGCAGAACATGGGAAATTCTTATGGGTGTGAGATGAAAGCGAGTCTCGAACCGCAGCAGTTCTCGTCACTTTTCACTCGAAGTAATAAAAAAAGAAAAAAACTTCCAGATTCTGAATAAATCCACAATCGACTGTTAGCTTTTCTGTTTTACTGAGATCAAAAAAGAGACTACAACAGGTTCTTTAGGGGGTTTTCTGTCTGTAGAGTATTTCTTTGCCAATGCTCAGACATTTACCTGAATGTAGCCTTAGAGGTTATTTATTTGAGTTCGTTTATAATTATGATACATTTATGATTTAATATTCAGCAAGCCTTTCGAGTAACTTTTTACGCATATCAGTAAAAAGATACCAGAGTGTTGGGTTGGTTATCACTTTGCAAACCTTGATGTGGGCCTTTCACCACAAACATGAGCGATAGTGAAAAGCTAGGAGGAAAACATTGATTTTACTGATATTACGAAGAGATAGTTTGAATATTCTGACAATATTTTCAACACTATATCAGCTGCAGGAAAAAGTCCCTACCAGATTTTGACATCTATAGACTGAAATTCTTTGCAAAACAGCTGGATTGAAGATGTAGATGGAGGAGCACAGAGAGAAATGTTTGAGTCTTCCCACAGGTTTTTACTCTGATTAAAATCTGGTCAGAGATTTGGCCTCATCTGATCGGAGTACCATGTTCCACATCTCCCTGAACAATTTGGACCAAATTCTGGATGAAAAACATTTCAGCTGAGCTAGTTGTCTTTATTTGGTCCCCAAAGAAATGCAGAAACTTGCGCAAATTTGGCCTCTAGCCAGAGACACTGAAAGACGGGCTTAGTTCATCGTTTTAAATAAATTTGACTTTTCAAACCATATTTATATATTAATATGCTTATCAAGATTTTTCTTTCATCTTTCACTTCTACTACATTTTAGTTTGATTAGACAGAATCAGAAGTCTTCACAGCAACATGTGTTTTTTTTTCTTGGTTGGGGGAAGTTAAGCTAATGATTCGGATCTCCAACAGTGGTTATAGTGGTTTATGTAAAATCTATGTCAAAATCCTTTGCACCTTTTTTACACTGTAAATATTTATATGGAAGTGTAATAACACTTGTATGGGGTAATAATAAAAATAGATGCGACAAATGAAACATTAAATGTGATAATTATCACATGGCATAATATGACTTAACATTTTAATTAATAACATAACTGGTATTTTGTGGCGACCCATTCACAGTCCTGACTTCATCGTCAACAAAACGACATTCTTTTAAAAGACTGAAAGACTTTTGGTTTTTCCTCTCCAACTTTATGGATTTTTAACATTTTTTTGTCCTAAGAGAGTCCCTCTGTCCTGTTATGTTCAACACTTTCCACACTCGCAGCACATTTCGGTTTTATTGTTTTATCTGCAGCGATAACTGGCCCTGTTTTAAAACGTGATGTCTACTCCCTGCTCCCTGCTCCTCAGCCTACTTTGGGTTTGAGTTTAACCTTTATGAGCGTATCAGATCCACGTTCTGGTGCCCTGCCAAAATCAACCATGGGCACGCTGAATAACTTCTGGACTTTAGACCGGACTGGACTTTACTTTGAGAACTTCTAGGCCAGCGTTCTGCTCTGCTTCTATATTTGCTGCTGCCATGTAACACATGTACATGGACTCTGTTTAACTCGACGTGTCAGTCTTCGATTCGGGATTCCACTGCTTTGCAGCCACCAAAGTTTTTTTTTTTTTATACAAATGTAAAGCTGCTCTCATACTTTCCAACACCTGCACCACTGGTGGGTCAGGTGGGCAGAGGTTTCCATACATAAATCAATCTGTACCTTGTTTCAGAAAGAAGGTGGTTGATTTCCATTGTAGGTGTGGATTTTGTTTTTGTGCGAGAGGAAAAAGTGTTGAAGGTGACTTAGTTTACAAAACCCTCCACAATCCAGAGGTTTGTGAGGAAAAAATCCCTAATACAGATTCGTGTTTGTCAGAGCAGTTTATCTAAATGGTCTGTGGTATGTGACGCGCTCCAGGAGTGGTCATGACCTCTGCTGTTAGCATGCAGCCACCAAACAAAAAAAAAGAAGAAAAAAACCACAAGATATTTCATGATGTGAATCACCAGCAGTGTATGTGTGTGTGGGAAGTACATCCTACTCATTCATGTAGCCACACTTGCAGGAGCCAGTGCAAACAAAATTCACTCTCTCTTTTCTTCCGCTGGTCGAGGCTTTGATGGCGTCGCTGGGTTCTGTGTGTTCTCCTCTCGCCTCGTGTGTTTCACGTACTGACCTGCCTGAAACCAGGCCAGATCAGACAGAGGTCCTTCTGTCCTGCGTTCACGGATGACACTTATTTTTTTTAGCTGAGGTCAGGGATATTTTAGCTGAAACCTACAAATGTCGGTTGAAGATTAACAAAATTTATTAGAGTAAAACCAACCCAGAAACAGGGGCCGAGGTCCTTCAGTGAAGTCGCTGTATCGCTGAGGAAGCATTCCTGGATTTCTTGCAAAGGCTCCTGCTGTTGTCACGCTTTCAAACGCACTGTCAAACTTTCTTTTATTAGCATGTGCTGCATTATGTGTTAAAATGTTAGATCTTCTAACCATAGAGTTAAGAGTTGCATTTATTACACTCATGCTTGTGGACTTTCTATGAAAAGTTATGACGTGACCACAAATAATTTCCTTCATCTTTCCTCCGGTGTGCTGTTTTCAGAAGAGCAACACAATTATTACTAGTAACAGTGAAGTAATCCCTCTTAAACAGGTGATGTAAGCAGCTGTTTTCTTGCTCTTTTTTTATTTACGAAAGACTTCCTCTCTTCTTAAGAACAAAGCATACTTACTTACCCAAAGACCTACTGAGTAAGGCTGTTTCATAACGATGCAGCACACTTTTGGGATGTTAGCAAGCATGATAAGAAGATTTAAATGCTGGAGAAACGGTGAAGCTGTGAGAAACGAGGCCACAGCAGCAGCAGCATTGCAGGGTTTTGCATGCTGCTATTGTGAAATCTTGGCAAGTTTTTATTTAGTTCAGTTGGGTCAGTTTCACGTCTATACGTCTAAGGTTTCTTGTTTAGTCTTAATAGGAAACTTGAACAGAGTAAAAGTGCAAGTTAAAGTCTGAGAAATGCATTTTAGATGTTTACTTGTGAAACACTTTTACTATATACTGTTGTAAGTAAATACATCGTCATTACTGTACTATCTCACTCATGCTTCTAAACATAAAGCATGCAAAAAGCAACAAATCTAAATTGAACCACTTTAAGGACATTCTGAAAGAATTTCAAGTTGATAAAAACATAATCGTCTAAACTTTGTCTTCACACTGTCTTATGTGTATTTTGAATTTCTAAATGTCTGTAATCTGAGGGAAAATGTTTAATTACTATTCATGAGTGGATTGCCAACAGCAGCGAAATGCTGGAGGTCGGTTGCCATGACACAGTCTTATTATTAGTCTTATCATGATGGGGGAAAAATAGCTCCTGTTGAGTCCAGTTGAGTCAGATTCTGTTCATTTTCTCTGAGTCAGCTCCAGACTCCATCAGCTCTCGGAGCTCCGTTTCTAGATGCTTCATCAGTCTTTTGCTCAAACAGTTGCTGGTTTATCTTCTGCATTTCTTTGGATTTCAGGGCAGCTGTGAGCAATTTAAGAAACAGTTTTGCTATAAGAGTAAAGAATCACATCCAAGTTCAGTGTGTTGACCGGGTCAGTGAGTCATTTTCTCTCTTTCTCTCTCTCAGGTTCTCTACAGCTTTTATCCATCACTCATCACATTTACTCAGAAGTCAGAAAAAAAGGTTGGGCTATGTAAATGTTCTATTTCAACTGGCTATTTTGAATTGCGGAAAAAATACATATATGTTAAAAGGACATCATCGAGAAGATGCAGCTATTATAGACTTATTGAGGTACAGCTAGGAAATTGTGTAAATTGTGTGCTTAGATAATCCCCATCCAAACAGACGCTCGGCCCACAGCTTTCCAGTCAGATCTCAGATGTTCCATCTTCCTCCTCAGTCATTGACTCTTCTGCTTCCACAAGTTTGTCTTCGATCACATGAGGAGATGCTGCTGCTCCCTTTAGCTCCACCTCCAACTTTTCCGTATCTAGAAGTGAAGAGGCAGCTGGAGAGGCTGAACCAGAACAAGGCTGCAGGTCCAGATGGTGTCAGTCCCGGAGTCCCTCTGTGGGACTCGGCATCATCTCTTCAACCTTAGCCTGACGTAAGAGGAGGTTCTGTTGTTGTGGAAGACATCCTGCCAGGTTCTGGTGCCGAAGAAAAGTCACCCATAAGACATAAAAACTGTAGCAGACCTGTTGCCCTGACAATCCACATCATGAAGGTCCTGGAGAGACTCCTGGTGGCCCCCCTGAGTAAGCAGACAAGTTCATATCAGGACCCCGGCAGTTTGCTCATCGCCATGGAGTTGGAGTTGATGATGTCATAAGACACCTGCTTCAACAAACCCAGTGGCATTTGGACGAAGAAGGCAGCAGAGTGAGGATCAGGTTCTTTGATTCTCAGGTGCATTGAACACAGTTAAGCCTGATCTGCTCTGGTAGGAACACCAGAAGACACAGATGGAGACCTCAACAGTCGCCTGTGACTGTGACTACCTGACAAACAGACCACAGTGTGTGAGACTGAAGGACTGAGTGTCTAACCAGGTGGTCAGCAGCACAGGAACACCACAGGGCTCTGTACTCTCACTATTCATTTTCACTCTCTACACTTCAGACTTCCAGCACAAGTCCGACTTCTGTCATCTTTAGAAATACTGAGATGGCTGTGCAGTTGTTGTGTCAGAGAAAGACAAGAGGCTGAGTACAGAGATCTGGTGGGCCGCTTTGTGGCCTGGTGTGGGAGCAATCAACTAATCTTGAAACAAAACCCCATCAGATTAAGCAGAATGTCTAATTTGTTAGTTTAAGAAGGGGGTAGTAGATGTCTATATTGCATCTTTTCGTTCTTGTTATGCATATCTAGGAAGAAAAAAAAATCCAGATTTAATACAACATTGAAACCGAGGCGTTAAAATCATCACAGGAATACGTGTGGGTAAACTACCAGAAATTGTAATTGAAACTGGAACATTCTAGGTGTTTATCATCGGTTTTAAAGTAAACATCTTGGCGAAAGTTTGTTCACAGGTAAACATTTGACTCTTGTTTATTTCCTGTCGAGTAAAACTCAGCCAGGCTCCGAGGAAAGAGTCCTGTTCTCCAGAAAAACAGAGGGAATGGCATGTGCTAACACCAATAAAAGAAAAATTAATTTAAACATAAAATAAAAACACTGAAAATACTCTTTTTTTCCCCTATTTCCTAAATTGATGACTCAGTGACCACGATGAACACTGACATTTGAAATCTTTTTGGCCGTTGAAATAGCAGCAAAATCCCTAAAAGCAGCAGAAACTTGTACAAAGAAACTTATTTTTGTTTTGCTTTTTCCACATGTTTCTGTCTCTTCTGTATCTGTGTGAAGCGACCAGGATGAGTGCGTGTTCCTCTCTGAGGTCACAGTTCGCAGCCTGAAAGAGGCAGACTGCTCCCTGAGTCTTCAAGTGGCTCGTTGTCTTGGTCATCAGTGATGAAGCATTTTAAATACTTTCAAATTCATTTCAATGGCCACACATTTAGTTTGAAAAAGTCTTGTTTTTTCAACTATCTAAAGCAATCCTGGTCATATTTCTTTGACCCATTATTATTTATTGACAATTAAAATGTTGATTCATGAATGAATGAATGAATGGAACATCATTGGGAAAATAAAATAATAAAGCCAATAGACCAATTTAACCCGACTGGCAAAGAAAAGCAGGTAACCCAATGACAGCTCAAGCCTAACAGTGACATCTGCTGGTGAAATGTAACACTTTACCTTCCAGCTCAGGTTTGCACTTAGAGCTGAAATTGTGGTTATGGTTACGTCAATTATCACTGCACAAGATTTCATCAAACATCAGACGTAAAGTGTCAATTTACTCTATTATTGACAGCTGAACTGTCAAATAAATATCTTTAATGCAATACAATCAAAAAACATGCCGGAGGGTGAACTTGTTTTGTTTTTTTTTATGTATTTTACATTATCTTTAAATTATGCAAATAATTGCCATGGTGTGACTTTAATTGGATTTCTGACATATTTTTAATAATATTTCATTGGAGTACTTGTGTGACTTCTGTTTGAAGGGTTTTAGATTGTTTTCTGTCCTGCTTGCACTCTTGGTCTGGACCAGCAACATGACAGTCTGTTTAAATGTACCTAGTAAAAGACACACCCCATTCAACTTTTAACAATTCATTCAGACTATGATCACGAACTTGAATATATGTTTATTGGAACTGCATCTGATAGATCAACCAAATCAACAACAAAGAAAAAAAAGCTCACACAAAGAACCATCGAAATGAAACTTATCCTAATTTTTCTGGGTTTCCATTCAACCTCTACCCACAGCGCAGAGCTCAGGCTGCTGCAACACAAACGCAAACTTTAGGAAATAGCTACAAGAATATGAGTGATGCCGGTGACTACTGTATTTTAGCGTGCTGCATAAATGACTCCAAAAATCTCAAGATATAATTGTTTTGTTTTTCTTTATTAGATGAGGAAATGAAAAGAGTCATCGTTCACATCTGCATGATTCGTTGTATTCGTATTCAAATCTACTGGATGAAATAAGAATAGACATCGCAGGAAGAATAACTCATTTGAAAATTATGCTTTATGCTTATCTAGTTTACCACAATAACTAGATGATAACGTGACGCAGAGTGACTTAGTTAGAAGTAAACAAGACAAATGGAAACTTGATTTTTTTTTTACTACATTTTATGAAGCCACTAACATAAACCAGCAAACATACTGAAAATCCGGTTTTCCTCCATAAATCTTTTTTTATTTTCTTCATGTCGATTTAGTTTACCGGTGAACTTCTTCAACTACGGCGTCAGCAGCGTCGGTTGCTAGAGAAATTGTCCACTCCTCCTCCCTGAGCGTCTGTTGACGCACCAGGAAGCCTGAGAGTCTGAAGAGGCCTTAATGTTCTTCCTCTGTGGTTTTCCACAAACGGTAACTGAGGTAGCCACTTCCTGCGTAGCACAGCGTGGCCAGAAATGCAAAGAACTGAAAGTGGTGCAAGCAGAAAGGATTTGAAGACGAAAAGACAAACAAGGTTTTAAGTAAACTCTGAAAAGTACAAACACTTTCTTAGCAAGTAGAACAACGAGTCCACAATCAAAGAATCAATAAAATGTTCACTTTTCCAGAAAAGAGCAGTTCTCTGACCAATGTTTCGTTTATTTTCACTCAGGTTCTTGCTGTATAGGAGATAATCAGATCCATTGACTTTCTAGAAGATTTTTCTGGGGCTTTGGCTTTCATTAAGTTTTTTACAGCCTATATGTCTTTTTCATTAGGTCTGTACTGGTAGCCAAAGTGGTACGGGTCATTTTTGGTTTGAGCGAGTTGACTTCCTTCTTAGGGTGGCATTGAGATGTCAATGACAATCTCAGTGGGTTATGTACTTTCTTTATAGCATCTTTAAAGATAAAAAGAAGTCAGTTTCTTCCAGCAAACTCTTAAATTAAAGGCTATGATAGAAGTGCAGAAGGTAAAACATAAATAAAAGATAATAACATAAATAACACCATTGTAGCTGCAGATGACATATCAATCTTAAACGATGTCTTCAGCTGTTTTTTGTTTTGTTTTGTTTTGTTTTTGTTTTAAGTCTGCAAAACCACACTGGAGGACAAAAACTTTTTCTCTGCTGGATGTTAGACTTAACTTTGGAATAGAGAGCGATGCCTAATTCATTAATCTAAGCAGATCTGGGGTGTATTTTAGCAAATGCTTGAACGTGAAGGTTGAATCAGTGGGGAGTGGGCACCCCTTGTATTTGTGATTTAGGAAAGATTTCTCTAACTTTCTGTTTCTAATAATTACACAAAGCCCTAACTTGTTATAATGATTATTATCTGTTTATGTAAATTAAGCACTGTAGGGAATTCCCACACTAACGAGGGAAGATGTAACCAAGTTGAAAAACAGATTTAATAATGGTGTTTTGCATCATCCAGGAAGCAGTAAGTTGGTCGAGCTCGGCCTCGGTCAAAAATCATCTTATCGACTTTAGGGACGTGCAGAGAACAAGTGCAGCCTCGTCTTCAATTATGTAACAACCAAGCAAAGACTAAAAGAGTTTGCATCGATATTTGTGTGCTTACTGCTGATGCTGCCCAACAGTTGTAGTTGTGTCGCCCCCTGGTGGCCTGGCCCACACAGACAGCGTCGACCACGGCTGTCACCAGATACAGAGCAGCAGCAGAGCAGTTGAAACACAGAGACTGAGGGAGGCAAGCAGAGAAACGGCAGCTCACTAATGAAACAACAAAGTGGAACCGATTCAGTTGATTTACTGAGCCAGACCGTGTGTGTGTGTGTGTGTGTGTGTGTGTGTGTGTGTGTGTGTGTGTGTGTGTGTGTGTGTGTGTGTGTGTGTGTG
>CAEGAF010107651.1:0-19076 GCA_903067075.1 Micropoecilia bifurca | reverse complement strand
AGCTCAAAATACTGTCCTGAGCTGTATGCAACGAAATTTCGTTTTGTATTCACCTTGTGCATGCAATATGACAATAAAGTTTTAAACTAAACTAAACTAAACTAATTAATTAATAAAACAGTAAAAAGCCCTACATTTTTGTAACATTAGCACACATTCGTGGTGATTAAATTGAAAATTCTCCACCACATTTATACTTGGTCACAGTGCTGAATGTGCTCCCAGTAAACAGTCTTACCCGTAAAACGTCAGCCTGAGATATCCAATCCTCTCGGCCAGTCTGGCCACTTGACCTTGCTCTGCAGGCGCCCCCTTCAGGTGCACGATACCAACCCGCCGCAGGGCCAGGAGCCAGGCGAGCGCAGCCCCGTCGTCATGGAGAACTTCCTGGAAGTCAGCTTGGGGAATATGCAGTGTCGCGTCCCAATAATAACGCTCTGAAATGCAAACACATTATGGTTTTTGCCCCAAAGCTGCTCCATAGAAACTACAGCTGGGAGCGTTCACATTGATGTTTCTTTATTGCATTCTTTGTGTCTGTTAGGAACCAGTTTAGGTTTCTTGTTAATAAAAGAGAAGCTTTATTTTCCAATGTGCTTTTTATCCAGGACACAACTGTAAATATCTAAACCCAGACGAACACCATTCAGAAATCCTCCATGTAAGTTGGACTGTGTTGATAAGATTGAACACAGCTGTCCAGATGTGCAGCACATGTTGAATTCGGGCATTAGAAAACATCTGACATCTAGTTATTTTGTTTACTGTGAGAAAAAGACTTCTAGACAAACATTTTTAGATAAACACTCAGTTTTCTCCAGTTTTATCCTAAAAACTTTCTTTTGCGTTTGACAAGATCAACTACGACAGTTTGTCTTATTCTAGAAAGGAAGTGATTTCTCTCTAAATCCATTACTGCATCCTTTGCTTATTGGAGCTGAATAATATTATAAACTCTGCTGCTCACTTGAAGATGAATGGTTCTCTGAAAAGTAAAAAAAAAGAAAACAGCACGTCTCCATCAGACAGACAGAAATGGAAAGAATCTTCCCACTGCTCTCCACCCAGATGGCTTCACTCCTTTTTCCATGCAGCCTCCCTCCAGCGACTTCCCAAGGAACAGCTGCTAAGTACATTTGTGGGTAAAGGGTGGGGGTGGGTTTCACACAAAGTGTGTACGTACCTGTCTGATGTTTATGGCGCCTCCTTGTGTCTCTTAAGTAACCGCTATGTTCAAAACAAAGCTTAATAAAGCTGCAGCACAACGCAGCCTTTTATAGCCTTGTTTTTTTAAAACCAGTGAGGCGCAAAGACCGATGCTACACGAGTCAGGAGCACGGTGGTCATCAGGACTCGCAGACCTCCCTCCAGGCTGTTGTCACAAACGATCAGTTACTGGCTCCACAACTCACTCAGGTCAAGGATCCGCCGCCTGTTAAAACGTGTCATGAGGATGGAGGCAAAGGCAGAGAGAGCACAGGAAACCTGGGCAAAGGTCAAACCTGGATGCTACGATTAATTGGGGAACGTGAACAGACATAGCAGAGCTTCAGGTTTTTTTTTTTTCACTTCAGGACGTCGATTCTTACAGAAAGCTTCTGGCTCAGGTTGTAGTCTTCCTGTACGTGTTCAGTCCCAGCACAAATCTCATTCTGAAACCTGTCACGCTCGCCATTATCAGGACAGTTCACTGTGTGCCTGCTGGGCTGAACAAAAGATGAGAACCTTGCTTGAATATCTACCGTCTAATCATGTAATCAGAGACGCACAGCAGCTTGTTTACGACTGGGAGAGTTAATCACAAAGACATGTCAGATATCTTAGATATGCGAGATGAAAAGAAAATAATGAGGGCCTTTTAACCTAAACAGTGAAAAGTTCAGAACCGGGTCAAGCTGTAAGCAGATGAAACTAAAAGTACAATCATGTGTGGACTGTGTGAAAGCAGTTTTATGAGGTGTGGATGACAAATTTAATACTGAAATGACAGAAAAAGAAAAGACTGTGAGATAAACGGCAGCATGAAGACCAAACTCAAACTACTAGTTTATATTCTACAAATCTGCCCTTTTGGGTTGAGGGCCAGGAATTAAGTCATTGGAAGAGCACTGAAGGAAAGTAGCATGTGGAAAAATATGCTACGGTCAAAATGATGACTTTTTGGAATACAAAAAGCTAAGCAATTCAAAAATACTTTGAATTTGAAAGTGATATTAAGTAAACACATCCTGAACAAGTTCTCCTCATCATGAAACATGGTGGTGGCAGGATCATGATGTGGGACATGGATGTGAGTCATAGTTGATGGCAAAATGGATGGAGGTATCAGGAATGGCAATACTACAAGAAAACTGTGGCTGAGGCTGAAAAGTCCACAAAGAATATTTATTACCTTTGTTTTTTGTCAACAAAAAATAACTTCTACCACTTATGTACAAATGACTTCCTCCAGATTTTAGTTGGGAATGAATTCTGAGGTTAAAATTTGTACTATCAGGTAATATATTATGATTTTATTAATCTGATGTCCATGTCAACTTTCTGAAGCCTCCCTAGCGCCCCCAGAGGCCATGGCTCCCATTTTCAAAAGAATTCGTAAAACATAAAATCCAAATAAAAACAAAAAACTCTGCAGAGAAATAATCCACTGTGGAGGGATATGAATACTTTAGTAAAAGACATGATGTTCTAAAAAAACACAAGATTCACTGGATGTTGAGCCTCCTCCTCAAAAGTCAAACAGTCAATGCTTGTTCCTCAGTGCACTAAAAACATTTGGCCCAATGCAGGTCCTTAAAAGTCATTCTGAATTCAGTAAAGTTGTCTCAGAGAAAATGCTCTTAGACACACACATTCATTAAAACATACATTGACGTGACACTGCAGAATCTCCAGAAAGGCAATGAAAAATTCAATAGTTACCCAGGCTTAATTTTAGTCGGCATGACTCGACTCAAAGAGACTGTTCTTCTCACTCTAGCAGTTATTAGCATTTGAACGTACAGTACGACTCTGTTCTGGGACGCTTGCCGTCCTTCCACACACACAAGCAGAGCCAGAGGCAGGCGGCGCAGCTGCACAGGGCCTTGATGGTGGGGAGCACAGCGGGCCTCACTGACAACAGACATGGCATTGAAGTCACACGCAGTATGAAAATAAGGAGCTGTGAGAGCAAAGAGACTCGGAAGGGAAGGCTGCTGGAGTGAGATGTCTGGAGCAGCTTCAGTGGTACACACCACGAGATGTGCCTTATTGGACTGGAATAAGTACATCAACCGAACCATCGGCTCGCGTGAACAAATGTGGCACTGGAAGTGTCAAAGGAGCTTCACATGATCAGAAACCCGTTATTAAAAATTCTCTCTCGAAATATGTACATCAGGCCGAAAGCTTCTTGCAGGGACATGATGTCCCACCTGCAGTTTGTGATGATGGATGTGTACTGACATGCATGAGAAGCAACAACAAAGACTTTAAACATTTAAGAGGAGCACCCCTGTTGTAGCTCTGTGTATTTGCAGAAAAAATAATGGGGGAAAAAAGCAATGGCAAAGAAATAGAAGCAGGAAAGGGAAAAGAAAAAAAAACATACTAGGACTTCACCTCCCAGAAATCTTTGTGAACGCTGCAGATTGCTGTGGTGCAGAAAGCTGGGACAGTATAAGCTAAAGTAGAAAACCGCATGTGGAGATGATTAATTTTAAAATAACTTCAAACCTTTTAGGGGTTTTTTTCTTCAACAGTGTTGCACACCAACATTTTTTTATTTTTATCCAAGTTTCTTTACAAAACTACTACTCAAAACAGATGGGAAAGGACTTTTCAAATCTTGCCAGAGATTCAGAACAAGATTTAGGTCTGGACTTTGACTGGACCTTTTTAGAGCATGAACATGCTTTGATCTTAATCTGCAGTGCTTAAGAGCCAGTGTCCTGCAGCTGTGAACTGCCTCCTTATTAACCAATCATGTCCTTTCTTCAACTCAGATTTAAATTTACCTTTGCTAACATTTTCAGATTAGCAAAGGTAAGTTTCAGGTCAATCTCTGCCTCAAGTCTCTCTGGGTTTTCTTTTAAGTGCCCGTATTCATCTTTCTAAATCATCCAACCAGGTTCCTTCTACCTGCTGAAGAGAAGAATCCTCACAGCTTGATGCTGCCACCATTATATATATTTACCCTTGAACCTACAATGGAGAGTTAAAGAGTTTGCATTTTTTGTCACATCTGAGGTGCATATTCTAATCTTTATGTGGCGTGATTGCAAAGCGAATTGTAAAAGCCAAGTATTAGAATTTTAATTTTACACTTTTAGATCACAATTTAAGGTTTAAAGAGCAGCTAAGAATGACAATCTATTGGGGTTTTCTAAGAACATGATGCACAATGATTGCCTATATTAAGGATAGGACTGTTATCCTTGACATGTTTTATTTGTTAGGAAAAGTATACATAAAATTTTAGGTTTTATATTAAAAATACTGTTACATTTTTACAAGTTATATCTTCTTTCTGAACGACAATGTTTTTTTCTTGCAAAACCTCCAGATGTGACTAATGTAAACTACCACAATTTGCCAGAGTTTCTTTTAATAACTTCCTAGCAATAAAAACACAAACTATACGACTGCATGGAGCTTTTTCCTGTGTGGTCGTTTGTGTAAAGTTACTCTGGCGTTCACAGGAAGAAAAGTGCTGGCATGTGCTTGAAGGGACAGCTTCTGACAACCAGACAAGACAGTATATGCAGACAATTCCCTCCTCTGTTTCTCCCACAGTTGTAGAGTGCTACAGTGGCTTTTCCAGATGAGAAAACCTGAAGCCTGGGCTCCTGTGGTTGTTACGCAGTTCATGGCACTTTGGATCTGCTCTCACTGTGCTCTGCTGAAGCTTGGAGGCCCGTGCTGCTCTCCTCTGGTGGGAGTCCTTTAAAGCTCCGCTTCAATCACTGCCGTTATCCACAGAGCTTTTGTTTTGACTTGGATAAGTTTTATCTCTGAGCTTGGATCAGCTCACTTCAGTGGTCCGTCTGGAATGTACTGAGGAGGGTTCAAAGCCAGATGGTATAAACCCTTGTGAAAGGGCAGAGCATAGAAAATCAGATTCAACCTGGTCGTGAGATTCAAAATAAATAAATCCAAACGTAGCCGGATGATTTCAGCAGCTGCTTACAGGGAAATTATCACATTGTTGACTACATCTTTTTGCTATTATTACCAATCGTTTGGCAAAGAAATATGTTCTCAATTGCTAACATCATATGCTTATGGCTCTAAACCTATTATAATGCAGAGTCTATATTTCAATGAGCGTTTAAGGTTTTGTTCATATTATATCTCTAATTGTTTAATTGAGCTGGGGGATTTTATTAGGAGTTTTAATTAAAAAAATTCTTATTGAACTCGCATTCCATTAACAGTTCTTACACATTTTTACAATAAAAACAAAATTCATTAATCAAGAGATTTATTTAAGTGAAATCTTAGGAATTCAATAACATGAGCTGAACTAGAAAAGTTCTTTTAAATTTTGCTATCAATTATTTACAAGGTAAAAAAAGAAAAGATACCAGAAATTTTAAAAAGAGAAGTGCAAAGGAAAATCTGAGAAATTCTAGGCTAAATGCAAGCAGACAGAAATGAACCAAAAGCTACCTCTGAAAATTTCATTCTGTTCTGGGAACGAAACAAAACCCTACAGCTTAACTATGTCCTTGATCCTGGATGACAGGCGAAATATGCCAGTTGTTTTATTTCTGCAACACTAAAACAGCATGTTCAAAAAGATTAGAAGCAGGGGGCTGTGTATAAAATAGTTCAGCAGGTACAAACAAGGAGAAGGGCATAAAGGTTATTACTGCAGGTATTACTACATTTTAAACTGGCTTCTGAAAAGGGATTGGACAAAAAATTGAAGTACAACTTTCAGCCAAAAATACAGGGCTGATGGAAAAAAAACAGGCCAAAACAAATGAAAAAATAAAAAATTCAAGCCATGTTGATTTAGCAATTTAAATCGTCTCTCAGTATGGCCGCACATTGAAACCACAGTAATTACTTAAGCCTTGCTTGTTGGAAAAAATTTTAAAAGCGACTATAAGCTATCTTAGAAACCTTGAATATATGATGTCATTATTTTTACTGAGAGGGATTACGTGGAGTTGTGTCTCAGTTCATTTGTTAAAAGACAAAATGCAAACACATGGTCCCACAGATTTAGTAAAAAAGCTTAACTCTTAATAAAAAGCAGGTAATAAATTAAACAAACCACTTCAATTCTTTCAGGCTTCAGACAGAGGGAGTAGATGAAGGTAGAATTTAACTGGAAATGTTTTCATTTTTTTTTACACGTTGTAAAGAAATTGATCAGAATGTCGAGTTCTGGTGTTAAAACTGTTTCCCAAAACAGACCAAAACCTGTCTGCATTTTAAGACAGTTTCTAATTTTAGACGTTACGTTGTTCTAATGACTAATGACTGTTTTTCTTGGAGAGAAGGAAATTCTTTCTGAGCTTCTCAAAAATGATGGAACTTTGAGTCATGACTGAACCGGTAAACATCAGGCTCCAGAATTTATTCCTAATAACATGTTTTATGTTGTGTTACACGGTTATAGCTTATATAACATATCGTCAAATTGCAACGTAAAATAATTTAAAAAAAAACCTCACTCCACCTTTATAAAACAGAGCAGCAGTATGACAGTGCAGCTAACTCCTGGATTCCCAGCTTCAGGAGACAAAGTGAGCAGTGTTTTCTGTTTTCTCGCTGGAGAGCTCCAAGCCCCAACACACTAATCCAAACCTAACACTTTCTCCATCTGCAACTTCGGGTGCATAAAACCAAGCCGAGCCCTGCAGAAGTTTCTTAAACGGGAGTCAATTTTTTGGCGACTTCTATTCAATGCTGTCAGTGTTATTTCAAGTGCCAAGCAGGACGCCTGGTTTTACAAAATGAAAAATCCAATCATTATGTTCATTAAGCTTTCCCCGCAGTCTGACAAAGACGTTGAGATGACAAAGAGGTGGGAAGTGACCTAAATATAGCTGATCCGTGAACAATTAGGGAGATAAATGCTGTGAGTGGAAAAACAGGGAAAAAAAATGTTGAAAAGGGCTGAATCTAAATTCCTGGACTGAGTCCATTATTTGAAAAGTGTTAGTTGCTGAAACCATTCGACGTCCATTATACGACACTAACAGTGAAAGAAGCTAATTATAACCAATTAAAAACACTCAAAGATGTGGTTTACAGTACAAATTCCCCAAATACTTTCAGGCTGATAACACAGCAATAAGAGCGACTGTGAAAGTTGGTTGTGCTAAAGAACTAAATGTTGTGTGAAATGATGTTAATGTTTGGAAGAACAAAGAAAATTCCCATTGAAATAAAGACACACTTCCAAGAGGGTGTTGGCTGACAAAAAAAAAGAATAAATCAAGACCAGAATCCACCAGCAAGACGAGAACCTGACAAATCGGCTGCTGCTTAACAGAATCAGTCAGCAGCTTTAATGAAGAAAAGTCCAAACTGTGCAGGAGAGTTATGACCCAGTCATTCAGCAAGTTTATGATGAATGTGTAACTGAAATGGATAACTAACTTATGAAAACCATATGTCTAAAAGCTGGAACACATGAGTTAGTAACAAGCCACACAGAAGGAACTACAAAACCTAATAAAATATGCAAAGAGAATCATTTAAAAACAAATAAGAATTAAAGTGTTTCGCCAAGACACAAAAATGCAGCATGTAAGTGGTGAACAGAAACAACGTTGGGTGTTTCCACATCCATCCGTTGTCCAGCTGACATTGGGTAGAGTACACTCTGAAGATGTCGCCAGTGCATCACAGGAAAACCATGCACACACACTCATATCTAGGAGAGTCATGTTTCTGAACTGTGGGAAGAAGCCGGAGACCCCGGGAAGAACCAATGAATGCACAGGTAGAACAAGCAAACTCAAAGCAGAAAACCCCTCATGTCACGTTTCAAACTCAAGACCTTTTTGTACCAAGGCAACTCTTTCACAATACAGGCCCCGGATGGTCATTTCAATGGAAACTTTGAGTTTCTTATATAGCACCGAGTCTCCAAAAATGTCATCTCAATTGCAATCATACAAACTCATCCAAATTCAATACATTTATTCTGACTTGATAATAGTTCAAATATAGGGCAGTCAAACTGATTAAAAGTCCCCTAATGAAGGAAAACACTTATTTTTTTTAAGTCAAAAATGAAAATGGGATAATTAAAAGCATACATTTTCATTTCACAGTAACAGAAAATGTTCCTCTCATTATTCTGGCACTTAGCAAATGGGAATAATTTTGTAAATGCTCATTTGACCTAGAAAATGTCATTCAGTCTGATTTAATGTCAGATGTGAGTCTAAATATCTGTTTTCAACCAGATTAGAAAAAAATATGCCTTTTTGCGTCTGTCTTTTATTTCTTAATTTATTCATATGACAATGGCTAAAACTAATATCCAGCAAGGAAAACAATCAAAACAGTGGACATTTCTACAAGCACACAAAATATCAATCAACTACTTCAAGAGGAAAGTAAATAAAGAAATAAACATCAATGTTTCAGTCTGGCCAAAAAAAATGAAGCTCTACTGCAAACGTGTGCATGTCAACTGCCTTTTGCACTCGGAGCCAAGTACAGCACTTCTCAAAAGATAAATGTAAATGGAGCAGAAAGTCATTAAGTCTGTTTTGTTTCCTGCCACCACACGATCAAATTACCAGTCAAGCATTGTTCACTTGATGTGTGAAACCACACTAAATGTGAAGGGGAGGTGGGCCGAAGAACACAAAGCACTGGTACTTGCTTGTATTACTGAAACCTAATTAGGTAACTCTAACCAATAAATGACTCAAGCTCTTAACAAACACTTGTCTTTATGCCTTGTTGAGGGTGAGGATCGTAATGGGATCTTTAGCAGAAAGACAGAATACATTTACTAAATATCAATCTTGCAGCATAATTTTTGTTTTTACCTCATTCCATATGCAGTGACATGAAATTTGTCATAATTCCCATCTCAACTAAACAAACATGACAGGCACAAAATGGGAGGCTTAAGATGATGACATGGTTTAAATACTGAAAGCATCTGGCAGGCGTGGAGTATATCACTGACAGATTTATTGGTGAAAGCAGGAGTCATTGCACTGCATTGTGATTGACACAAGCTTTCCCAGGAACAATTTCAAATCCTCGGTCTCCTAAGTGACGCGAAACATTTAAAGTTCACCTTGTCAGAACAGAAAAATTACTGTGTGCGACCTAAAGGTTAGGGAGTGGGTAAACACTATGTGAGTGATATTCAAATAAAGATCTCCACTGATGGGGGACCAACAAAAGCGCCACAAATCAATATGTAATTAAAGCATATCCACTTGAGGTATAGTGGAAATATTTTATACTTTCTTGGTTTATTTCCTCTCAAACATTAGAGGTAATATTTAGAACACCAACTCGGCTACACAAACCTTTTTTTAAGACAGGAACTGTGAATAAATCAGTTGTCCTTAAATAATCATTACTGTGCCTTCAAAATGTATTCATACCCTGGAAATTTATCATGTTACATCATTGCATTTTATTGGGATGTCTGTGATTATGAGGAGGAATCAAAAGGATATAAGGTTTTCAAAATATTTTTAAAGTAACCATCTATAAAATATTGTGTGTATTTGTAGTCATGCCTTCTAAGTGAATGCTTCTGAAACTCTTTAGCAGTATGTCTCTAACATTTTTGCACATAGAGACAACTTTTGTTTAGCTATTTTTCTCTGAAAACAGCTCAAACTGATTGGATGGAGAGATTAAGTCTATTTCATTTAGATTTCAAATACTGCCTTTGGATTACTAACACAATGTTATATTAATTAATAACCTACCGCTGTTGTGTTTATTGTCTCTAATGGTGTGGTTTGTTCTCTAATGTTTTCTAACAAACCGCCAAGGCCTTCATAAAACTCATTATTTATATAGGTCAGTTGGATAAAACGTATTACTTCTGAAAGAAACTTGCTTTATTTAGAAGTATCAATGTAAAGAGAACAGGAGCCACATGTCAAAATGCTTTTTTTTGCTTCAGAATATATATCTAATATTTGCATGAAAAATTTAAACCGTGTTCTTTTCCTTCCCCTTCACAGTAACGTGCCGCCATTTGATGGTGTATCACACAAAAGCTCATTAAACTACATTAAAGTTGAGATTATAATTTAATATAAGAGGTCAAGAGATACCCTTGTATTGACCTGTGTAGTGGCTACTATAAATGCTGCTTCATTACAGCATTTTGTCAAAAAGTGAGGCGATATATGATACGAACAGTATTCAATGCTGTCTGTATGTCTCCCCTCATACTGAATACTGTTCGTATCTTATATTGCCTCACTTTTTGACAAAATGCTGTAATGAAGCAGCATTTATAGTAGCCACTACACATGTCAATACTAGAGTATATCTTGGCCTCTTATATTGGCCTCCTAGTGCACATGTAAATATATAATTTTTTACTTGCTTTAACATTAATTGCCCTTTGGGACTCAAATAAATCTGAACCTGAACGATCTTTATCAGGAATAACTGGCCTGGCCAAACATCTGTAGACCAATTGCCACAGAAACCTGTGTTAAAAAAATATAAACACAGGAGAGCAGACAGAAAGGGAAGCCTGCAAGAACGTTTTTTGGAAAGCAGAAAGTTCTTTGTTTCAACTCCTGTAACATGGATTTGGAGACTCAGCATTTTCTGTTTGTTCCCATGAAAGGCAACACTGACAGGACAGAGAATGTATTTTTAAAAACATTGCAGCTCTTTCCTGGACCTTCACTTTAAATCAGTTTTCCATATGGCAGAGACAGATGGAGGGGTCTGAATAAGTCCCTCAGTTATACAGACATCAGCCTTTTTGATGCTTCACTGACTCATACCATTTCTCAAACCATTACATAGTTCAGGTTTTTCTGGAGCAGCTGTATGAGGACATTAAGCCAAATATACTGACAGTTGCATGTGAATCCATTACACTTATGGTGACAAAATGGAGATAAAGCTGCAGACTTGACTGAGGAGCAAATGAAAAATTGCATTTAACATCTTGAGAATAATTGAGAACAGGAATGATCCTGTTTGCCAAGTAGAGCCTAAACCTGACATAAAGAGACTCCATCACACAAAACACTGCATATAAATATGCAAGAAACCAAATGTTCATTTAGTTCACTTAGCATGAAATAGTTAATGTTTTTACATGATACATCTAAATGCACACCGTAAAACTAATATTTTTATGTCCCTCTTGTGAACTGCGGTTTCAGATCTGAAACTCCATAGTAACGTACAAGTCGAAGACAAAAACAGTTCCTCGAACTTGAAGAAGACGATATAATGCATGGTGAATAATAACCCCAAAGCTCCAATTATCATATTGACCTCAGCGTCCCCTGCGTGCCACACTTTCATAGCAGAAACTCTTAAAACAAGCAGACCTGGGCCTGTAAAATCTAGCTGCGCTGTGTGAAAAAGACAAGAGAAATTCAAACTGTGGACTTTGTTTCAGGAAGTGGGAAGCAGAGTAAAATTAAGCATCATTTATCTTAGAGGAATGTAGATTTTTCTAGTCTGGTGTAAGGAATGTAAGACTGGTGCGCAAGAGGAAATAATAAAACTCAAAGTGAATGTGGACACACACAGATCAGGTTTTATTGTCTTTAAGCTCAGAAGTTAAATAGCATCATCATGAAGTCCTTCTACCTTGGAAGTAAAGGTTTTTAAAGAAATAAAAAAATAACTATTCATCTGTAAAGTGCTATAAAAGGACTTATATGCACTTACATATGAATAAAGGTCTTACGAAATTTAACACATGCTTACACATGAACTCTTAATCAGTGTGGAACAAGAGCCGCTTAGCCCTGTGGGTCCTTCAGGACCACGTGTGTGTACACAAACGGACTGCAGTCCATCCCCCGCTCCACTGAAGTGCTGCTACCTTGTTCCACAGCTGAACTTTCTCCTCTGCTGCCTGGCAGACTGTAAAGTGTACTGAGCCATTGTAAATATACTGTAAAATGAGTTGCCTTCCAGTCTTAAAGAAAACCGATGTTTATAAAGACAAAGTAACCCTTCTTATAAAAGTAAAGAGAGAAATTTTAAATTAATGTACTAAAAGAGCACAGACAGTGTGTGCTTTGAATCAGCATGGCAAGTTCATTTACAATTTTACATCATAAATATGACAAGGCGCATATTGTAATGTGTGCAGGACATAAAAGTATACACATCCCCATTAAAACACCAGGTCTTTCCAACTTTAATGTGTTTCATAACCACTACAGAACCAATACTTTAAGAGAGAAAAAACTTAAATTAAGAATCTGCAGATTTGACTGTGTTCAAATAAATCATAACATCTACACCAGAGGCCGCAATCACTGGTTAGAGTATCTCTGATCAACTCAAAATAACAGTGAACTGATCTAGCTTTTCTGACATTTTCTTATTTGCCTTTCACAGTATAAGCCATGGTGTGCAGAGTGTTCAACAAGTCTAAAAGTTACTGGTCAAGAAACGGGTTCAAAATTATTCTCAAAGTATTAGATATGCCAAGGAACACAATGAAGATTGATGTCATCAAGTGGAAAAACTAAAGAAAAAAACTGAACTGCATGCCTCTCCAACACTGCTGGAAAAAAACAGGAAGAAAACGGTTCAGAAAGGATACAGAGAGGTCTACAGAAACAGTTTCTTGTACTTTCATATGCCTGGGCTATGGGGTTGTCCCATCCATGTTTTGCAGTAGGTATGCGGTGTCCTTTTCTGTTAAATCTTCACTTTTTCCCTCTTTAGACACAGAGCAAAACTGGAAAAAAAATCTCCAGTTTTGTCTCATCGATATAACATATATATCTTTAAATGCAAATCTTAGATTTTGTGAACATCCAAATAGTTTTTTTATGTCTTTCTCTCTATCTGGAAGTCTTTCTGAGTCTTCATAAATTACTAGGAATAAGAGAGTAATATTTTAGTTGTATTTGAATACTTTGAAGTGTTTTGAATGGTTTCTTACCCTTTTCCACTATCTTGACCATCAGCCAGATCGAGCTGGGGTTACAGGTCTTCTCAGAATAGGTCAAACGGACATAAAGCTGCTGGAGATGCTGCTATAGCCTTTACCTTTAACATGGATAGCTATAATCTAAGCTTGTCAGGAAGCTCTGACCTTTGCTTTTTCTGCTCCATGTTCAGCATGGTGCACACAACAATACCAAAGTACCCTGCAGCATGTTTGTGCCCTTCAAATCGGCCGATGAAAAGCTGAAAAACATCTAGGTAAAACATCACTAGAAAGTGAAGACTAATAGTCCCAATGGCTTCCAAATAATCTGACTTTTCCTAAAAAATATGTTTTAATATGTTCTAGGCATACTAAAAACATATAGGTATAAATTGAGCAATTTTTTTTTACCGATTCAGCTTACAATAGAGCAAAAGTAACATTTTACTGACCCCCCAAGCGCAGAATGCAAACATTTGACCACATCTATTTCTGAGGTGGAAAAACCTTTAACATTAAATATGAGCTATAATCCAACAGCTCTGCTATTTCATAATACTCCACAAATCTCAAATAAATATGGATTATTATGGTGATATGATGAGATACTTTCAAAAACATGAAAAAAATGCAGCTGTGTGAAGACTGAAGTACCTCACTTATGCAAATTCAAAATATCAAGTGCACACTATGGCTCTTTTTGTCACTGAATGACGCAGCGAGGAACATTAACATGAAAGCAGGCTACGTCTGAATGACTGAATACAACCGCTTTACCAGATTGATGAAGCCATTAATGTTCATGTCTGAGCAGGACCTAATAGTCTTTCTCACAGCCACACACATACACACTCAATGCTCAGTAACGACTAAATAAAAAATGCACATTCTATTTATCTAATTAATTCAAGCTGTGACCACTAGGTAAGTACCCATTATGTTTCAATTTCAAAAAGGAAATTTCTCTTCCAGGTTGCCCCATGAGAGTCAGTAAACATCACATTTAGCCACTCATTTTTATAAAAATAGGCTTTAAAGGTCTAAATTTAAAAGTATGTCTGGATAACAGAAGCATAGAGTCCAAGACGGGCGTTCAACCAATAGACTGACACAGTCCAAAAATATAATATTGCTGTCAAAATGCAACTCTGAAGCAAATTTGTAATATTTGCAAAAACAAAAAGTAAAATGATGATGAAGAAGAGCAAACTGAGAAGTCTGTCATTTAACAGCAATCGCTGGGAGGACATATATTCACTTGAGTGAATTTCAGCCTCGTTTACTTATTAAAATAAAATAAAGTGCAAATTTGTTGTGTCCTTCAGACTGTAAAAAATGTTTGCTTTAGTTAAGTTTTTGAGCTATTATTGTGTAGTATACTGCAAAGGCATATCCAGTGGCCCTCATATTGCCACACAAGATGAATTGTCATGAGTGATAAGCTTTATTTCACATGCTGGTTTGTTATTTATGAACAACCAGAAAACACCTGCTGTTTGGCAAGCTGATAAATTGCCCTTAGCTACAACTCTGAAACTAAGTAATTCACCGAAGTGTTTGTTCTTCATTTTAATTGGGAGACAGCTGCGCTATGATTTATGGCCTCCGTAAAAATTAATTTCTTTGCCCGATCAACAATAATTGGAAAGTGATCACCAGTCTCAGAACACAGAGGCAGAGAGTATCATTCTAAATCTCATCTTTACAGTGGAACGGAACGGCTAACAGTAAATCTTTCCCAATACATGTGGAGGGAGCTCAACTACCCCCAACACTTCACAAAACTACAGGATACTTTGCAGAATAATATAAATTGTGACTAGGTCTGACAGCATAAGGACCTTCAAATTACTTTTCATCTAACATCCCGTCCGTCTGAATGACAATTATTAAAGATATACATTGTGGCATTTTAAAATTTCTCTTTGTGGAAGTTGTACGAGTGCAAGCTTGTGAAATATTCAGCAAACCAGGATATATTAACATGTTATTTGGTGTTTACAAAGTCTTAAATAAAGAGTAAATACAGGCAGAGAGGTTTCCATGCAGTCTTGTGTTAATCCATACTTTGAAGTAATTAGCATCTTTATGACCATTTCAGTACCTGGCATAAATTGTGAAAACAACTGATGCAGTTTTCCTGTTAGAGGCATAACCATCATCTCGGAAGTGGGGGGAAAAAATTTTTTCAGAGGTCCATTGAGTGATTTGTCATCATCTCACATCCAACCGCACCTCTCCTTAGTGGCTAAAAGCGCACATAATCACTAACAGCCACAGCTCAGCACCAGGAGACCGACTTTAGTTCTTTAAACCATATAATAAAAAATCTCAAGCTTTAGCTGCCCTTTAGCCTCGAACATCTTCAGAGGAAGTAGCCAGATCATTAAGTGCCAAATGGCAACACCGAACATGAAATGTTCAGCAAAATATCATTCCTCTAACTCAATTATTACTCTGCACACAAAATGGAAAGGAATTGACAAGGTAAAAGGGTGAAATAAATAAATATAAACTGTACATGGCCTTCTCTCTAAGCTACCTATAATTCAGACAGAAATGTTTTGAACTGTGAATGAGTGTAATTCTGAAACATCTGTACAAACCCTGTCCTGACAACTGCCTGCTTTCTGCTTGCAATAAATATGGTTTTTCTCAGCAAGTTAAAATAGCTCTTTACCTGTGAAGAGTCTGCATCACCGTCCCTGCTGTTGGTCTCTAGTCTAATATCTCCTCACAAATGTTGCTCTTTCTATTGTGTCAATACAGATTAATTTAAATATGTGGAAAGCAACAGTGAGCACAACTTCTGTTGAACAGGTTTCCCTCAGTTGGTTCAGGTTGGCGGTTACCAGGTCACAGCTAAACTGAAAACTCCCACTTTTTCAGTGATCAGTGAACGCACCAATACAAGTTTATTACTGGAGGCACTTTATTTCAAAGTTATGGGACCATATAATCCCTTTTATTTAAGTAGGATTGAAAACTATCTCTGTTAAGGAATCAGTAGCACATGTTTAATGCCCAATGTTTCTTACATTTAACTGCTGAATTAAAGCAAAGCTTAAATGAGTCTCACTGGGTTATTTTCCATAGAAAGACAATTATGTTAAAGTCCAAAAAGACAAAAGTCTATTTCTACAATATCACCGTTGGCTATTATTGGAATAACTATGTGGCTCATGACATGGCATCCTCCAGTTTCAACTGAGTGTTATAAGCAAGAAAAACATTCATGACTTTGTGCTTTAATACTAATAGAACTTAATATTAATAGTGCTGACACCTTGTGTGTTGTTTTTAAACAATACACTGTCTATAGTTAACATGATACATGTTTAGTGATCATCACATGCACTCTGTTCATTAAAGTCACTTTACATGTCCAAAGAGGTAAAGGTTTATTTTTCATATGTCAATGTCTAAACAAATCTGTTTTTCTTACCATAACTAGTATCTCAAACTTCTGTTTTTACACAGTCTTTCCTATTTTATGGCCTATAAAAAAAGGACTTTACTGTTGACTTTGTGGGATGATCTCAAACCTTTATGAAACAACTCAGAGACAAATTCTACCTCTACTTTTATTTTGTAACATTTTTGTTGAAAAGATTACTTGATAAGTGCTTCCTACACGAGAAAAAAAATTATATCAAAGGGATCCACAACAGGCTGAGTTCTAAAATACAGAAAAACATATTTTGAAGAGAAAAGATAAAGATAAACTCACCATTGAGGAACAGCTCCTCCTGCATTGCTTGTCTGGCAGCATCAGAAAAACAGCGTTTCTTCAGCCACTCTGCATCAAACACACTCATGTGCTGGTCGGGCCACACAATGGAAACCTGAGGAATCATAGCTACATACTGATTCTCATCAAAACGTTCCCTGTTTTCAACTCTTCACATTTTGATGACGAAGCATGTTAACAAAGAAAGCATTACTTTTTATAACAAACACAGTTTTTGACCCACTGTAGGTTTTCTTTCATTAACATCTACTTTTTGAAATTCACAAAAAATGGTTTAATCCACAAATGGAGAAACATATTGAAAGATATATCTTTCATTATGATGACGTACTTTGACTATGTTCAACTAAAATGCATTTAAAGGCACTTGATGAAGTCAGAGTTTCAGTATTTTTATAAAACTAAAAGCAAGAATGACCTTTTCAAGGAATTCAAGAACAGTAAGTACAGTGCAACAGAAAGTTATACAGGGGTTATTTTAGTCAATTTACATAACAAAGGCAAAAACCATCTGAGGATGACTCTCCTGGATGGTTAGAACAGTCAAAACTGAATCTGCTTAAAGCCGTGTCCTACTTTAGGAGCCGAATCCTTAAGGAGAAGCTCAGAGGTGATTCTGTTGGAGGACCTAAGGTTCATGGTGAGCATGCCAAAATTAGATCATCTCCCTTTTTGACCTCAGAACTTCATCATAAGGCAGCTGCACTCAGAGGTCAGTGATTCTCATCCTGGCAAAGGCTTTTTCTGTACCTAAGCACAAAGTTGTGTGCATATAATTTAACACACATAACTAGTAGAAATACAAAAGCAAATAATAATCTAGTTTATATACTTGGGTACATTTCATAAGGACAACTGCTCTAATACAAAATAAATATATATTTTAAGAGAAAATTTGAGCACTTACACATACACCAGTTTTATAAAGGATTAAACATATGGTGAATAGTTACACAAGCAATAAACAGTTTCTAGTGTCCCTTGTGGATTGAAAAAATAAATTGAGATAAACTACCAAAATGAAAAAAATTGTTTAATTTCAAAGGATTAAACTAATCACTCATGATCTAAATTTAGAGGCGAAAGGTTCGACCACCAAAAAACCTCAACCAGTCAAGTAAAAAAAAAAAAACTACAAAAAATGTCAAATACACTAATTTTTCATCGCCTTCAGCTTAGATTACGCCATGTATTCGCTGTGGCATTGTTTAAATAACCTTCTGTATGGAAGATTTGCTTCCATACAATGTTGTTTTATTTTTTTCACCAAGATCTTATCTTGATGATGTCTGACCATTACAAAAAGCCTTCTCCAGAACATCACATGGTACTTGTAGACTCATCACCACTTGACCATCTTCCATTGCTCAGAGTCCATTTGTTATGGTACCTTTCAAATTAAAACATTTGTCCTTGGTTAACCTCACTGATTAGTGGTTTTCTTATGGCTACAGTTTTTCAGCAAAAGGAGATCAAACCTTTGATCTCCTTTTGCTTTGTGTGTGTGGAAATGCTTTTATTTTTACAATTAAAGTCCTGAGTTCCACATAGTTTTTTTTTCAATTTGATTTCAAATGTTTAAGTGATCTTCAACCACAATCATTCTGGGGTTTTATTCTGACCACATTTTTCCTCCAACTTCATGGTTTCCCTCTTTCCTTCCAGTTTTTATTAATTCGTTGCAGAGTTCTTAACTAAAGTTTTATGATTTCTGCAATATCCTTAGATGTTTTTTTTTTCAGCTTGATCCATGCCAATGATTTGTTCCTTTATAAACAGACTAGCATCTTTTCCACAACCACAGCATGCGTGTCTCAGCATGGTTAAGAAGTGAGGAGCAGCCCATTGCATTGGTTGGGGATAAGTAACTTGTTGCCAACTGAAAGATAATCATCCAGTAACAAACCAATTGGAAGCTTGTACCTATTTGCTCAATTAAATCCAGGTGGTGACTTTTCTTTTGCCAGGCAGGGTTATGTTACATGTGCAGCCACTTACTACAAATAAGTATGAAATATCACAGCTGCAGAAATTAAAATGTCTTGTTCATTACTTGTTCCTTGTTGACTTTATTGGCTAAGTACAAAGTCAACAATGAACAAAACCAGTGCTTCTTACAAATAGCTGTACTACTAAGCTGTAAAACTTTCTGAAACATCCATCCATCCATCCATTTTCTTCCGCTTATCTGGAGTCGGGTCGCGGGGGCAGCAGCTTCAGAAGGGAGGCCCAGACTTCCCT
>CAEGAF010107644.1:0-12238 GCA_903067075.1 Micropoecilia bifurca | reverse complement strand
TGTGTGTGTGTGTGTGTGTGTGTGTGTGTGTGTGTGTGTGTGTGTGTGTGTGTGTGTGTGTGTGTGTGTGTGTGTGTTGGTGTGTGTGTGTGTGTGGGACTGCAGGCCCAGCAGCTCTGTGGCGTTTTAAAGCAGAGTTTATACAGGAAAAGAGGGAATTGGAGGGAAAAGATGAGCTAAATGTTCGCGTCGCTTGTGCTGATGGCAGAAATGAGAGGGAAGCTCAATGTGAGAGGGAACCAGAGGCTCCTGAGTCCCTTTGCAGAGGCACAGAGGCTGTGGGGGGGGGGGGTCTCTATGTTTCCCACAGTCTGCATCACTGATGTTGTGTTGTTGACGCTACACACACCACAGCATCAGAGCTCAGCAGGTGAGACATCAGGAGATGCCATCTTACGTTGTCAGACCACAGAGCCGAGTCGCCTCTGTTTGATCAAAGAACCACTTCCAGAAGATGCTTTACGTCTTCATCTCACACAACCAATCTGTGTAAATGGATTTCAGTGATTGAGGTCTGAACATAGTAACCTGGTCCTGGTCCACATTAAATAAAAACAGTAGTAAATTTTATGCGATATCCTCGTTTAATCTTCACAAGTTGCTGAACTCTAATGGCTCTGTCCCTTGTATTTCACTGAGTAGACGGTATTGGATTGCACCGTTCCTCCTACAGATGTGCTGGCCTAGCAGGCTGTAAGACAGAAAAGAAGACAAGTAATTCTTTCAGAAGCCAACAGGAAATCAATATCCACATCAGCTGCATTTGGAAGCCGTCCAGAACCAACGGGGAAGATGCTTTCGCACCTTTTTAGTCTTATGCAGACTTGTTTCGTTTCAGCTCCCTGCAATATCAATATGGTATATTTTATAAAATATTTTCCTACACATTGTCTTAATGGGAATCTCAAATTTCAAATCATGTGATTGTTGTAGGAGCTGGAAGGTTGAAACACTACAATCTGTTGCCAGTGATTGTTTTACTGCTGGTACCATGGCAGCTGGAACCAGAACAGAACAGAACGAGTTCTGGACATGCAGTTAGAAGGAACCGCCGAGTCCAACTCTGTCTTGATCTATTTAACAGTTTCAACTGCTAATTAATGATTTGGTGATTTTGCACGGTTTAGGAATTAAATTTGTAATTGTAATTCAATTTCTGTATTTCACAGTTCATCGGGCAGAAAAGGAGGGAAAAGATGGATGCATTTATTTTTATATTTTTATAAACACTTGGTTGTATTCGAGTTGTTTTTTATTGCTTTTGTTTCATTTTTGAACATATTTTTTGTACAAGCAAAATCCTTCAAGTTTTTAAATTCTTTAACAAATATTGTGAACTGATGTATATGAATCCTACAAAGTCATAAGAAGAAATGTAGAAATAATTCAATTCAACTTATATGCATATCACCATTTGATGATCTCAACATGCTGTCACTACATGATTGAAACAAAAGTTTTTCAAATTAATTTGAATAATGGTCTGAAGCTAATGCACTGTAAACAGCTGCTGGTCTGTTCATGATAAATGGTCAGTAGTTTGTACTTGTGTAGCCCTGAACATTCATTCAGCAACCCACCGATTCAACCCACCGATTCCAGAGTCAACTCCTGCCACCGTTTCCACCATCGCCCCAAAAACAGCACCAGCACCCGGACCATGGACCAGCATGGAGCCAGAACTATAACAGGACTGTGTTCAAAACCTTTGATTTCTCAGCAACTGATGCAAACGATGGAGGACAGAATCTGGTGATGAATTCAGACTTGTGCACCAAAGACTTGGGTTTAAAAATGACACAAAAAAAAATTAGTTTAGCAACATCTTGTACTTTTAATTGTGAAGATGGAACTCGACAAAATCAATTGTCCACTGTACGTTTTTTTTGTTTTTGAGTTTTTATGATGTAAAGCTCTTCATATATTGTTGCTGAAATCTGCCACACAAATAAACCTGATTGAACGAAGACACTAAAGACTGCATTCATGCTAATAATGGTTATGTATTGACTTTTTCCAACATTAGTTGTGTTTTCTTTCAGAATCAAACCCTCTTTCTTGTCGTTGTGCAGAAGCACAACCAGAATACAAGCCAGGGCCTTTCTGGGCATACAGTATTATCAGTATATAATCATATTTACAGTTTGTGTTTTGAAACCATAAAACCATGACATGGTGATATTTCTTCCCAAGGTTATCGCAGCGTCTCTCATCATGGCCCAGGCCTAATAAGAGGTAAAACCGAAACCGCAGTCAACTCCTCACCTTCAAAACACATCGACACACACAGACCTGCGGCAAAAGGAGCAATAATGACTTTAAATGCTCGATTATAAATGTGGTGTTGCTGCGTAGACCTCTGCACGACGGCTTCCTGTCCCCTCTGGTTCACATATGCACTCTGTCATGCAGAGTGGGTGGAATACGACCCTCATTACCCAGAGAAGAAGCCTTGAAGTGAGATCTGAGGACATTACAGAGATGGAGACGGCGCCGTGGGATGAGGTGTTCATTAGAGCCTCACCTGCCTTTCTGTCACAGCTCCTGCCTCTGCAGCTGAGCACACACACTCTGCACACACACACACACCACACGCTTACACAGCTACACTTTTCTTCCACATGTTGGTGCAGTAATGCGTATCACAACATCCCTCAGCTGCCCGTAAATAATGAATGATTTTTCTATAAATCCAGGCAGGAGCGTGTGGAGGCAGCGACTGTGCTCTGGTTTACTTGCATCTCCTTATTTGACGGCGTTTTCATGGCCTGACTAGCTTCACTTAAAGCTGCTGCAGAAACATTAGCGCTCTGGCCTTGTGATTGCCGACTTACTTCTGCCGGCAAATATTGTGCATTAATACAAAACCTTTCAACTCGCGCTTGCAGCCGGGATGTGTGTGAGGCATGCAGGGCCAAGCAGAAGGTCCTGGCTTTCCATCAAGGCTGTTGATACAGACACAGTGTTCTCTGCACTCTGACTGCTTATGTCCTTGGCCCCTCAGAGGATCCTGCTGCTGCTGCAACATTTAGAGTCGTTCTTTGTGGCTTATGACTGAGATGTTTAAAAAGATCACAGTAATAATAATAACATGTCCCTGGAACGTGAAACAATTAATAATTGTAACTATTTTATATAGTAAGTCCAAATAAGTCCAAATCTACCACTAGATTTTGTATCTGTACTGCCTTCAGATAAACATGTTGAATGTTTAACTCCATGTTATAATCATTATATAATCATTTTTCCTTCTCAGGAATGTGAAAAAGTTTGTCTGCTGCTGCAACCAGATTTTAATTTTCAGTTTCTTTATGAATTTTTGTACTGAATAGAAAACTCCAGCAGCAGGTTTCTGTTTGTTACAGCAGGTCAGTTACTGATGTCCTGGTACAGATGTTTAAGAGTCTTAAATTCACCTGTTGTTATGGAAACCATCCTGCTTACTGTGCGTATTGTAGATATGAGTGAATTCAGGCTTAACATCATTCAGTGACTCATAAAGAGCAACACTCAACCCCCCAAAACCGTAAATGAAATATTAATGCACTAAAAATAACAGTCAGAGGTTAAATCAGAGCAATTCTGTTCAGCTTCAGGAAACCAATAATATTTGCATTTGTTAAATAGCAGATGACGGATTTATTTATTAATTTATGTTTTTACCACTTTCCTCAAATTTGTAAATTTGCACACCGATTGATTGATTTTAGGAATCCTGGCTGATTCTGATGCCGTTTTGCAGTTTTGAATGGCTTTGGGATTATAAACCCATGTGTTTGGAAGGTAACGCCTTTAAAACACACCACTTCTGTGTGTATTGTCTCAGGAAAATGAAAAAATAAATGAATCCGATTAAATATTGGGACGAGCCTTTTGGACCCCGGCAAGTTTGTTGGTATTCAGATTTAAATAAAAGTAAAAAGTAAAAGTTGTGTGTCTTTCTAGTTTGTTTAGTTAAAGTGGCAGCTGCATTTTTTGGGGAAATAAAATAAAATTATACCAATTTTTGTCTATTTTTTACTTGTGCTTGAGGATTATTTTGTACTTAAGTTTCACAAACCAAATTCAAGGAAAACATACTTCCTTCATAAGTGAATGTTTATAGGACTTTTAAAACATGATTAATGCTGAGAACTGTGACTTGATAACAATTTGCAAACCCTACATATTTACATGTGAACCAAATCATTGATTTTACCTTAATACATTTCAATGATATGTTTATTGTTATATTACATGTTCAACATGTGATTATGGTTTATTTTCTTCATTTTCAGCCTTGTGTTGCATCTAAAGCACAGCGTCACCATCTACCTCCAGGCCAAGTTCACAACCCCTGTAAGTCGTCACACACCCATCATCAACCCATTGTTCTCAGGGCCTGGGCGTCATCATGCATGAAATTAGTTTTGATAGCGTTTTGATGGGGCTCCATGTCTCAGTGGGTCAATTCAAAGCCCATCTAATTACAATCCGGTGCAGGAGAGGAGCAGATCAGCGACCTGTGGCTCTGCTACTAATCAGGATCATCTGAGAGCTAAAAATTGTCAACAGTTTCAGGTCCATTTTGTGATAAACCGTAGAACATTTCAGGGTTTAATGGTTAGCAACGGAAATTATGTGAAATGTTAAGGCAACATTTCTAATTTACCCAACTGAGAGTCAAAATCCTCGAACATAAAGCAATGTGTGCTTGAGCTAACAATCCTTTGTCTGCTGAGGACAGGATGTGCTGCTTGTTGGTCTTTCAGATTTTCGACCACGTCATATTTCTGCTCCTCCAACTAAATCCTGTTGCCGTTTCCCTGTGAGGCTGTGAATCATCACTTCTCCCCCCTGAGGGTTTCCACGTAGATCGAGAGGTCGCCCTCTTATCCGTTTATCGCCCTTCTATCCTCACATTTTATCTTCTTTTCTCAGTGCGTCCCTGCCCTCGTTCTGCCTGATGTTTCCCCTCCCCTGCCTCCTGTCTTCTCCAATTTAATCTCTCTTTGCTGCTCAATCTGCCGTTCTGGTTCAACTTCTTGTTTACTTCTTCACCCTGTTAACCTTTTTTAGTATCTATGCAAACATGAAAAAACAAACTGGGAAGTTTTTTTTATTTTTTGTTTGTCATTTTCTTCCTCCTTGTTTGGATTGTGTCTTAAAGGAGCAGTAATATGAATTTTACAGTCACACAGTGGCTTGATTTAATAGCTATGTTGTGTTTAGGTGTTATAAACCTGAACACATTTTGTAAAGATCAAATAGGACTTAAAAACAATTTACATTGATAATGGACGTATTTCTCTCTAAAAGCTCCTGCTCTTTCAATCAAACTCTGCCTTCAGGATGTCATCACAACATGGCTGCTGCATTGATACTTTAATAAAGATCTTACCAGCGTTTCACCGAGCTGTATAATGAGCTCAGCAGGTGTGCAGGTCCAACAGGAGTTTGCTAAAATTAATTAATTTTACTGCTGGCTAGTCTGAAGGAGCCGAGTTGGGCTCCTATGTGAGGCAAAAGCTTGGAGGTTTGGAGGAGGAGCTGCGACTCCAAGGCGGAGCTACGTCCACTCAGACATTTTCCATTACAAATGGTTGCCATGGAGATAAAGGATTTCTCAAATATGCATGAAAGAATCAAAGAAAAACTCCAGGTGCGATTCTGATGAGGAAATAACAAAACATGATGCAAAGCTCAAAAAGCTGATTTTGCATAACGCCGCCCCTTTAATAGCATTCAATCTCACATCAGCTCACATGTCCGAGTTCCCAGTTCTGACTTGAGCAGGTGTGATTGTTCTAACTGCAGTTCATTAGCCTCTTAAAGGACAAATGTCTTCAAAAAAACTAAAGTTTAAACCCAGCTGTCTTCACTCAGGACTCACTCTGACTCCTTTATTGACTCATTTATTACCTCAAAGCAATACTTGTTCAAATTAATAAAAAGATGAAATATTTGTAGAATAGAGGTTAATTCACTGGTTTCTCTGGTGATATATTCCTCCTTATTAAATAATTTGCAGCATATTGAATCTTCCTGGCAGCTCAACACCTTAAATACAAAACAGTGCACATGTTGTGTTGAATGACGATAAACATGCTGCATTATTCAGACGACTCCAACTTTACTTTAATTGCTGGTTGATAGTCCTAATGATTTTAAGCAAATTCTAATTGAGCTGCAGTGAAGTGTTTCCTCATTAGGCTTCATGTTGCATAAATCCATAGTGGTTTATGTTTAATTCAGAATGATTTGATGCCTGTTACATAGAGCAATTCAATATCATTGTTGCAGATGAGCTTTCCAGAAACAAACATATCTATTTGCCCGACAATTGATGTCAGAATATTTTAATTTGCCATAAAACATGGTCACAGCTTTCACTTAATTCTGTTCCCCACAGAGTTGCTAGCTAAGTAGGCAGCATTTCTCAGATAGTGGGAGGCACAACGTCCATGTTTAACTGATAAACAAGCCTCCGGCCACACGAGGGCAGCAGTGTTCAAATTAACACACAGGCTGCCTATCAAAGGCAGAAGAAGAAGTAGAACAACAGACATGATGGTGCAAACAAGGCCAACACAGGATGGTGCAAAGGTTGAAAAATATGGAGAAGAGATGGAGAAGTTTGGGAAAACAGAGGCAGAGTTTAGTAAAGTAAATGTGACTGTCAGAACCAGACCAAGAGAATATTTTAAATACAAGAACAAAGTTATATTGTGAGATTTGTATTACTATTAGCAGAGCAGAATAAATACACAATGCTACTGAGAGAAAGTCAAAATTATGAGGAAGAAATTTTTAAATTTAAGTCAGCAAATTTATGGTTGTTTAAGCAGTCAGTTAAAATCCTGCAGCATCGTTTCAGGACATAAAACACTGAAATGAGCTGCAACCTAAACAGATGTAAGTTGCTGCATCTCATTTTATTAGTCTGCTGCCACTGAGTGATACAGATGAATTATTAAATATCACATTCTCAATAGCATTTCAATTCACAGGGGCAGGGAGGTAAAAAATATATATATCCCTAAGAGGACATGATGGAAAATAATTTAGAAATGCTGCTTCAAAGGGAATCTTTGGTTTAACTGTTCATGGGACATGGCTAACAGCTAGCTAGGAAAAAATATCTTCACATTTCTCTCTTTCTCCTCCGTCCTTCTCTGTTGATCTGCCATCAGTGTCTCTGAATCAGAAGATAACAGATTTCTGAAGCAGAAGCTGTTGCAGGGTTTGACCCGTCTCCCTCCTGCTAACACCAACAAGTACCCAATTATGTGAGTAGTTCAAAATCCACTTATCTTCCTCAATCTCCGCCCTCCTCTCAGATCTGCTATTGGCTCCGGTTCTTCAAACACTTCTGTCTTATTATATCTGATGGTGTCTTTCTGCTCTTCTCCAGTTTCGATTTGTTTCACCTCACACTTGTCGTTGAAGTGTCTGTGTCTCTCCAGATCCAGCAGAAACAAGCCTGACTGCGTTTTCACCACCACCATGTTCAAACTGCTTGTTAATGAAATGCACCGACACAGATGGGGTTTTCATCTGGGTCTTTTATTTTTGACAATATCATTAAAAATTATTCATGTTATGGTGTCGCTGATCATGTAAAAACCAGAAAGTATTCACTTTCGCTTCACGTTGGTAGCGTGTTATTCTATTGATTCTTTTGATGATTAATCAATTATTTGGATAAAATAATTCTCACATTCTTCAGATTTTTTATTTAACCACATGACTTTTTTTCATAATATTATAAATGCATTAAAAGATTAAATTAAGCAAATAACTAATTTTTAAGTGCAACAATAGCATTCTTTTAGTGAACACTTGATTATTTGTAGCAAAGGATACATCTGCAACTAAAATACTGTAATATATATAGATATATATATATATATATATATATATATATATATATATATATATAAGTACTGTGTTAGTCTGTTAAATATGTTATATTAATAGTAAAATATACTTAATAGAATTTTTTTTAACAAAGTCCGAACCAGATTACGCTAAAAATGTGATTCAATAAGTTCTGGGTATAAATATTTACAGACAAAAACAGTTTTTCATCTTAAATGCAAAATGTATGTGTTTTTTGTTACAGTTACTAGATTACTAAAATAGTTAATTATCTCAATAACCAAGTTATCACGATTAATCTGGTAAATCGTTGCAGCCACAGAGAATAGATGCATGACACCAATGTAACACGTGTTCAATCTTTTTGATGCTGCACTTTAAAATTGTAATAAATGATTGTTTTACCTTGTATTTCATTCGCTTGTCGTTCCACAGTCATTTGTAAGACTTGAGCCGTCAAATGCGTTTCGCATTTAATGAAAGTCAACACAAAGGAGTGTGTGCAGATCAGAAGATCCAGAGAACTCATTAACTTATTTACAAAGAGTAAGACTGGATGGAACAAAACAAAGAGGAAGCGCCGACATGCAGGGGAAAAATGACAGCAAAGACATCAAAGCTGCAGCCGATAATGAGGGACAAAGGGACAAAAAAGAAATTAGCTTGTCCTGCTTTGGCTCATTTCCCTCTCCTCTCTCCTTCCTTTTCTCCTGCTTTCCGTTAGCTGGTTCACTCGGACACAGGTTCACTACTCTGGTGCCGCTGTAATCAGAATAATTCAGTCTCATTCATTGTGGAAGGAGAGAATCCAGACAGAGTAGAAAGAGGATATGCAGAACCTTCAATATCCACCCATCGGCCTCATCAGACCACTGGGAAACACAGACTGGTAACCAGTTAGGAACTGGTCACTGAGTTCACAGTCCACGTTTCTGAAGGATTTATTCAGAAAAACACTGAAACACTTGAAAACTTGACGGATAAAAAAATCAATCAATCAAGAAATTATTTATTATTTTGTCAGTAAATACTTTTTGATTCATTAATTACAGACCCTGCAATGAATTATCAAAGCTTCAGTAGCGCCTCATCGCTAGTTTATCTAAAAATAGTTCTTCTACAAATTTTGGAGTAAAGCTGAAACTGTGATTCTTTGTTTCTAAGCAAAGCTCAGAGCCTCAGCCAGTCGGGAGAAGGACCCATGATGATGGATGATGCAGGATGGACCCAAATGTTAGCAAATTCCAGAGCAGACAGTCGGTAGCTCAGAAAGTCTCACATCTCTCCAGTTTTATGGAAAAAAAGAAAATAAGTGCTGCAAACTTTTAGTTACCCTAACTTTACACTTTCAGAAACACCATGAAATTACAGCTTGGAGTCTATTTTAGGTTTGTTACAGCCAGAGACTTTAATTGTTTCCCTTTCAACTTTGTAACAATCAGATTTTTGCTCAGATTTTTTCTCCATGTTTCTTTTTGGCTCATCTTTCTCACCATTAAACCATCCATCCATTTTCTGACACCCTTAACCCAGAACCTTCTTGCTGCAAGGCAACAGTGCAGCCCACCATTAAGAGTCATATTTGTAAAAATTCTTTAAAGATTATAAACATATCAACCTGTAAAAGTCACATACTGGCAGAAGGGATCAAAGAGCAACTAAAGCTGTGTCAGTTTCATCATCGCACTCCTGGAAAATCCCTGATCTATTTCCTGCTTGTCCCTTGAGGGTAACAGAGTTTTTGACTCACGCAGCTTCATGACCCTTAAAGAGAAGAAAAACTGCAATCATGAAAGAGAAAGACCATCCATCAGTGGCTATCAGGCTGAAACTGCAGGGCGGCTGGGGGACTGGTGCTCTGCTGGGGAGGGAAAACCGATTCTGTGGCTTTAAACGTCCGCAGGGATTCTCTCCAAGTGTCTACAGAAATTACAGCGGATGACCTAAAGGAGCACAACAAGTAAAGTCGTGTCAATGAAGCCATGAAAGCTTATTATTCCCCTCTTGTATCACCTTTTATAAAATGTTGACTTTTGCAGCACACTTTTAGTAATTCACTTTAAAGAGACGATTTTATGGCCTCTATGTTTGAGACTGAATATTTTAAGGGAAGATCTGGAGCGGAAGAAGGTGATGACAACAAAATTATTTAAGTTATGCCTGGAAAGTCTCATGTAATGAATCTGGTAGAGTATATTAGGCTCACAGTTGGATTTTTATGCTTTGTGACAGATTGGTATGTGTCTTTCAACTAATGATGCTCTGCATTTTGTCAAATGTGTGTCGTGTCAGTAACTCAGAGTGGCCTCCTCTATCATGATCCCTTAGTTTTTACAAAGCACATTTTTCACATAGTAATAATTTCATGTCCTATGCAGTCGACAGAAAATTAATACTACAAAGCAACTTTTTTAGTGTGTCTTTTAATGGCATGACTGGCTAAATGTGTTAGTTGAGTTCAACTTCACCACTGTGATTCTGATTATCTCCATAGAAATGCTAATAAATTCCTATTTTAATAGATCAAACATCAAATGTACTTTGACAGGGAATTATTATTGTATCATTTCACAGCACAATCAAGTAACTATATTAACTTCAGTTGCTATATCAATAGGACTTGAAAGAAATTTCATTTTTTTTGTAATTTAACGCCATGAAATTGCGCCTCTGTTGCTTTAAAAACTCCTGCTCTTTCTGAAACTCCGCCTTCAGGAAGTCGTCACATCGCTCCTCTGTTAACCCTTTAACACCGTTTGTACCAGCGTTATGTGGAGAAGTAATGATGTGCAGTTCTACCAGGTGTTTTGCTAATTGCTGCTGGCTAGTCTGAAGGAGCTGAGTGGGGTAGGGCTGATGAGGACCAGCTTTATTCTGGAAGGCGGGGCTACGTCTACCCAGCTGAATGGTTGCCATGGAGATTAAAGGATTTCTCAAACCTCCATTAAGGAGTCAAGGCAACACTCCAGGTCCGTCTCTGATGAGGGAATTACATTACAACATGATGCAAAGCTAAAACAACATCCATTTTACATCACACCGCCCCTTTAAGGAGCTTTAATCCACACAGTGGAAGCTGTCTGGACTTGTAGCCAATCAGCACCAAGGAAAATGAACGCTGCTCCTGGAATGGATGTCAGCTTCCTAAGCCATTAGCTTCACAACAACAAAACAGAAATCTTTATCTAACCCGGCTCTCTCCCTGGAAGCAGAAGTGTGTTGAACTCTGTTTAACATAATGAGGCCTCACAATTAAAAAAGGAAAACAAAACAAAAACAAATCCACATGCTGTGTTTGGTCCCCCGCAAAACTCCAGACTCTCAGCCTTTAGGGACTCTGCTGCAAATTCTAACATATGCACACGGTTGTGATGACAACCACACAGCTGGACCAGCCAATCAGCAACCGGTAAGCACACAGCAGCAAACATAAAGGCCACAGGCGACGTCTGAAACAATGTCTTCCAGTAGATCTTATTCACTGTTACCGCTACGTGTTGCACCGACTTCACAGAAACCTTTTTATGTTTAATGCCTGGAATGAAACCGGCTTGGTTTAGCATGCCTGGCCACAGCGCAGCGCTCCAGTGGTAGGAGCTGAAGAGTGAACACCAAGGCCTCCTGTGGAGGTTCACAGATGGTGCGTCACTTTCGCTTTGGACACTTATTAGCTGTTCAGTCACGTTGAAAGTTCTGCATCCAAACCATCTGTCAGGTGAGTAAGGCAGCCATCAGTTAGTCTCTTCTGTCAACAGACGCATCGTAACAGGTTGTCTCTCTGTTTCTGTTTGACTGACTACTGGGAACCCAAAATATTTCCATTCTTCCAAAACGGAGGAATCCTTCTGTGCTGATTCAACCAAACAAAGTCATGTTGTCCATCTAAGTTTCCAAGGATCATAGCCCTTCCTTTGACATACACATTTTACTCAGTTGTGTTCAAACATTTTTGCTATTTTTATTTTTGACTATTAATATTAGGACTGATTCCAGACAATTTTTTTAAATCTGACTCAGAGCAGAGAGCTGCAGGGTGAGGAGCATCAATCCCCTTCATGTATGCAAATGAGTCTGTGTCTGTTTTATAGAAATAGGGAAGTCATGTGACAACCAGCTATAATTGGTGTCCCCACAAACAAACACGCACACACACACACACACACACACACACGCACACACACACAGTCTGACTCTCAGTAGGGAGGGATTCATTTGCAGTTCATAGTAAATGGCCCCGTAATTCACCGTGGTCATTAGCAAGGAGGAAGACGCAGTCATTACCCTGTGGCATGTATGTGCAGACACACACACACACACACACACACACACACACACACACACACACACACACACACACACACACACACACACACACACA
>CAEGAF010107630.1:0-13539 GCA_903067075.1 Micropoecilia bifurca | reverse complement strand
GAGAGAGAGAGAGAGAGAGAGAGAGAGAGAGAGAGAGAGAGAGAGAGAGAGAGAGAGAGAGAGAGAGAGAGAGAGAGGACGCGTGCGCGCACTCGCCACACACTCCCTCTAATTTCACCCTTTCGGGATTTTCTTATTTATTTATTATTCCATGACTCAGTTACGAAATGCAATAAATGCTCCTCATACCGGTTCATTCACCACCAAACATTCAAATCCCCCCAAAATAACAACAAATAAAACGAGCGCCCACTTCACCGCGTTAAGAAAGAGCTTATAATGAATAAAAATGAACTTTTCAGTTGTTTTCGCCCACATTTAATCAACCGGGTGTAAATAAAGGATGGCGGCCTCCATCAGACGAAGGGGGATAAATTGTGAGGGCGACTGACAAGGTGCCGTCCTGAAATATTTAGCTGTCAGTGAATCTTTAATGTCTGCAGGCATCCGGCCCCGATCTGACTTCACCAGGACTGCAATGCTATAGAAGGAGCATCTATTAAATATGAGCTCGGATCTCTTAAACGTGAGGTCGCAAATAACAGTAGTGCACAAAGCTTTATATACAGGACCAATTTAAAACATTTATAAAAGAACAAAAGATGATTTGTGAGCTTTTCTTTTCACCTCAAACTGATTTTCTGTCTATAATCCAGCGTTCATCTAAGTTTACGCGCTGAAAACCCTGGAAAATCAGCAGTTTTTATCCATTTACTGTCCACATTCATGGTGACCTTTCGCTTGCATTTACTATGTTTCATGCAACCTTCTATCTGTGTAAAGATGAATTCGCGGCTCAAGTGACGCCAGGCTGGCTGTGTTCGCGTCCAGGCCTGTGTCACCGTGTCAGCAGGACTCAGGCCTCCTGACACCAATATCTCCGCACATTCACTGCAACAACACAGTGCGTCTCATTCAAAGACGACGATTTTTTCCCCTTTCTTGGCCGTTTACTCCATGAATCATAGAGCCATTGCTGCAGCCTTCAAACAACAGCACGACTTGTTTCTTGCGTTGGTTTTTATTATGTCTTTTTTCTCTCTTTTTTTGGCGCGTTGAACTGCTGATTATAGAAAGAAACACCAGAAAAATCGATCAAATCTGTGATAGAAGTTATTTCACTTCTACTCAGCAGCAGCAACTTTTATGATTTGCAGGAAGATAAAATATAAAACTTGACTTGAAAGTGAAATAAGCGGTTAAGGCGAAAGCATTTTGTTTCGAAAACAGAAATTTAGAGATACTGTAAAACTTTTTAAGCGTTTAAAATTGTTGTTTTTAATGTGTTTTTGCAATAAAATCGTGTGGAAAATGTAAGAAGAACCGCTAGCCTTCATATAAGTAGAGACAATGAGTCTTGGCGCGTCAAAGTTTACCAAACAATTATCAATAAACAAACGACAAAACTAGAGTAAAAATGTGGAATCAGTCTAGTTGTCATGTCTTACACAAATTCAATTCTGCTGAAGAACTAAGCTGAGTTTTTAACAAGACAATTATCAGCTGAAACAACTAAAAGGATTTTAAAACTCGTTCAAATTAAGAGTGTGGAGAAAAATGCTGGCCCAATGCAGACTGAAAAGGTAAGAAATGGAAGCAGTGGGACAGACAGACTATCCAAGCATAGAAAACTTAAAAAAATAATAAATCAAGATAAAAATGGATAAGATGGGAGTAAATACAAAACATCATTCAAAGATTTTTCAAAGATAAACAGGAAAAAAAACAAAAATCCAGATGAAAACAGAGCCGTATTGGATGTAGCAGCAAAAAGTGTGTGCGCACTATACGCGACAAAGGGGCGCTGCGCTAGAGGGGGCGCCAAAAATGGTGTAAAATAGTTCTAGTCAGCATTTTCTGCATTGAGTGTCTGCACGTGTAAATGATTTGATCTATAATGTGTCCGCATTCACCTCAGAAACCACAAGGCGGGAGTCAGTGATTAATCCTGGATGATGTTGGAGCCTTTGAGGAGCTGAGTGCATGAAAAACTGCAGCACATTTATGCTGCGCAGCAAATCAGAAGCATAATCTGTGCAGGAAACACTCAGATAGTTTCATCCTAAACCAGGGTTTGCTGAAGATGGACGCATTTGTCTGGGTTGAGATGTATTTGGCAACCGAGTCAAGAGTTTTCTGCTGTTCCTCGGGAAATGAAGATCCAGTCAGGTGTCAGTCCAACTGGGGATTCGTGGAAAGAGGAAATGACGGCGCCTGGCTCCTGCACAGCGGATCCGTCTGCTACAGGAGCCATGATGTTGGAGCCTAATTGATGGAGGATATTGCTTTTATCATAGGAGTAAAATGGTTGGGAGTGAATCCAAAACACGGTTCAAAGCTAAAAAGAAAAAAACAAGGATCCAGAGGAAAACTGAGACGTACCGGAAGTGACAGCGGTGAGAAAAATGGCTGTGCACTACGTAGGGGCGCTGCTAGAGAGGGCGCCAAAAATGGTGTAAAAATGATTTCAAGCTGCAGTAAATGATTTTTGCTTCTTGGTTCCATCATTTTGTCTGAAAAAAGTTGGAAACGGTTAAATTTAACCATTTAAAGTCAATGTGTAGCTTTTGCTTTTTTAAGCTGAAGATAACAGAGGATGTGTTTGATGCAAGGCAGAGCTGGGCAGTAAGTCAAGTAAGAGTAAAAAAGTATTTGGTAAAAACTCTACTCAAGTACTAAGTAACTGATCAAATTATCATTTAATATTTAAAAATTATTGCATAATCAGACAGACTAGAATGTAAAGTTAAGAGGAAATGTTGGTATTTTAAGGACAAAAATTATAACAATTATTATGAGAAACAAAATCAGGCAAAATCTATTATTTTTCAAATCATTTTATTTCAATAAAAAAAACGTATGAAACTTTAACAAAAACTGCAGGTGTGTTTTTCTGTGTCTGGTGAATTTTAGCTTAAACATGTTTGTTTTTCATTCAGTGGGTAGAAAATACAGAAATTTTACTCAAGTAAAAGCATAAATACTTTATAATAAAATTACTCTAGTAACAATAAAAAGTAAACATACTCATAAAAGTATATTATTTTCTTTTAAAAAAGTTACTCAAGTAAATGTAATTGAGTAAATGTAATGGCTACTTTCTACTTTTACTTGAGTACAGATATGTTGAAGTAATGCTTCTCCATCTTTGGGTTCTCTGCCCACCTCCGCTGCTCGGTTTCTTTTTGCAATAGCAGCATATTTACTTTCTGTCATCATTAGCATGTAGCTGGGTCGCAGCTCGCCCAGGGCGGAGGGGGGGAAGGGAGGAAAGGAGCGGGAACAGTTACGAACAGGCTGGAAATGACCCAGATTCCCTGGGATCACTGGAGCAGACGAGATGCTACAAGAGCCTGTCACCAACGGCCCTCCTGCTACCGTCCCATGCAGACCTACCACACCTTTCTCTGCACCCATCTGCTGCCTTTCCTTCTGCTCCTCCTCACTTTATCTCATCTTAACACTGAGGCTTTAACACACTCTGAGTTTCCTCTTTCTGCAGAATAAAAGCAGGCAGGCAGGCGGTGTATTCAGACTCATAATGCTGCTGTTGCTGCTGCACATTTCCTGAGGCGAGCAGAAGATGCTGATGTTACAGGATGATTTCTCTCTGTACCGTTCAGACATACTGTCAGCTGCCTCCGCTCAGGATTAACTTTCCAATTAAGATATCACATCAGCAATGGTACCAATAACCCCAGAATGACCCGGACACATTTAAAAAAGTCTGACATGTTGCCACGTGGCTCCACAGCGACAGAAGAGTTAAGCCAAATCTCTCCCAGAGTTGTGTTTCAGACCCATTTGCCCCCAGGGCAGCACTAGCCCTCGACGCTACGTTTAATCTGTGGATTTGTGGTAACAGAGAAGACTTCTTATCCGCTGACCCATTGGCCCCTAGTCTACGTAATCCAGGGCCTTTCAGTCACACAGCACAGCTGACATGGAGAGAGGAGAGTAACAACAGGCAGCAGCAGCAGCAATCTGGGGGACGAGGCCAAGCGGTGCGCACACACACACACACACACACACACACACACACACACACACACACACACACACACACACACACACAACCAAACACACNCACACACACACACACACACACACACACACACACGCACACACACACACACACACGCACACACACACACACACACAGACACACACACACACACACACACACATACAGACACGCACACACATACAGACACACACACCAGACACACACACACGCACACGCACACGCACACGCACACACACGCACACACACACACACACATACAGAAACACACACACACGGATCATAGTGCAAATATCTTAGTACATTCAAAATAATACAAAACTAACTCACAAGCAGAGTTGGGTAGTAACCAGTTACATTTACTTGAGTAACGTATTTGAAATAACTGAGTATTTTTATTACGCTGTACGGCTTTTTTTAGCTTTACTATGAAGTATTTCTGCTCTTACTTGAGTAAAATGTCTGGATTTTCTACCCACTGAATGAAAAACAACCATGTTTTAACCAGAAATCCACCAGAAACAGACACACACCTGTAGTTTTTGTTAAAGTTGCATACGTTTTTATTGAAATAAATTGATATTTTTTTTAATTCTTTGGTCTGACTTTGTTATTTTTGTTACTTGTATAAATTATTGTAATTTTAGTTCTTAAAATACCAAAATTTCCAGGTATCTTTATATGTTGGGTCCATCTGATTCTGTAATTATCAAATATTAAATGATTGATCATTTGATCAGTTGCTGAGTACTTGAGTAAACTTTTCACTAAATACGCTTTTCTTGGACGGCTACTTGTTATTATTACAGGAGTAAAAATATATTGAAGTAGTGCTACTTTTACTTCGTACAATTTTTGGGTATTTTGTCCAAAAACTACTGGCTATCAGTAGCTTTTAGAGCAAGACATAGGAGTGAAAAAGTTTAGAAAATGTTTACTTATAAGGAAAAAATCTGCCAGTGGGACTAGTACTATTTTTAAAAATCAATATTAAGGAATCGTTCACTTAAAACAAGCTCTTATATCTTGCAAGAAAGTTACTTTCAAGTCATTTTTGTCTAAGATATTTGCACTACAAACTAGACCCAAATTATTGGTAAGATTTTATGTTTTTGCAGTGCAGTCCTGCTTAGACACAACTTGGGCAGACGCCCAGGACGGCATTGGTGTAGGGGGCGATAAGTACAAGCGTCTGGATTTAAAAAAGAGACTGAAGTTAAATTTGTGGGAGATGTTTTGTATCAAACATAACAGGAAATGCCATTTATGTGAAACTATGTGAAAGTATTCAACTTCTAAATAAAGTAAAACATGTTTAAGATCTGCAGTGAAAAAACACCAAATCAAGGACTTTTGGTCTGGTTTGTAGTGCAAATACATGAGGTTACTTTAAATAAGAAAAACTTATAAGTAACTTTTCAGCAAGACACTGGAGATTATTGTAAGTAGGAAATTCCTAAATATTGATGAAAATTTAACAGTTTCACTGGCAGATTATTTCCTGACCCACATGGGAAAAATAATCTTCCAGTGAAACAATAACTTTTCCACAATAATTAAGGAATTATTGACTCCAAACAAGCTCATACATCTTGCTGAAAAGTTACTTATAAGTTAGTTTTGGCTTATTTAAAAAAACTCTTGGTGAGATTTGGTGTTTTTGCTGTGCACTGACCAGCTCAGCTACTATTATAGCAATCAAAGCAAATGAAATCCGACTTCTGCTAAACTAATACGCTGCTGCCTGGTTTAAATGGTTTAAACGCTGTGCTGCTTGGAACAGCGGCTTATTCATGCTGAAGTGTTTGCAAAGCTCCTGTTAAAATAGGTATATTTTGGTTAGATCACACAAACACGTTGGTCCTGGGTCAAAGAGATTTTCTCTTGTGTAAATCTCTGCAGGGTTCCTGCATATTACAAAGGTCTTACCAACCATCTGTTGCCTGTAAACGTAACTTCACTGAAATTCTCCTTTTGTGATGCCGCTCAAAATTGAAACGCCGAATTGAGTGTGTGTGTGTGTGTGTTTTTTTTCTTTTCCAGAATCTCAAAGCTCCATCTTCACCGCCGGTTGCAAACGCGACGGAGGGAGGCTCCGTTTGACTGCTGCAAACAAACAATACAGTAAGAAAGGGCCTTGAATCCTTGGCAGAAAGCCATTAGTAATACCTTGAAACCTAGCCTTTTTTTCCTTCAAAAAACACATTTGTAGAGCATGTTACAGAGCGCATGCAATTATTACATCCATTCCACTCTTGAATGCAGTCAATTTCTGGCCAGATAAAGGGCTAAATGAAACTAGGGGGAGTGCATGGTGCACAGTGCAGCACTTTATCCAGCCTGCATTTGTGAGTGTTTGTGTAAGAGCAACAGAAAGAGCAGAAATTACAAATGAACAGACGTATAACATCACCTATATAGAACTCAGACAACAAAGTGCTTGTGGGTATGAAGCAGCGTTGTGTTTGTCAAAGCCAACATGGCAGGATGGTAATCAGGAACGGTTGACCACATGGTTTATATATATATATATATGGAAATAATGAAGAGCTACTGCACTGAACCCATTGAAAACCTCCTGGTTATTCCTCCAAATACTGATTTCTGAGTGAAAACATTAGTTTTATTCTTTCTAAATGAATATGAACTTGTTTTCTTTGCATTATTTCAGCTCTGAAAACTCTGCATCTTTGTTGTTTTTACCATTTCTCATTTTCTGCAAACAAACATCAGAGGAACTGATCATTTTAAGTGTTCTCTAATTTTTTTTCCAGAGCTTTATACATGTTTCTGTGTCATTTATTATTGCAATTTAATGTCATTTGATGTAATATTCTAATCTTAAGCATAGGAAAATCATCAAAATGACAATATATAAAGGCTTACAAACAGCAATCTGTGTGCAATTAATCTGAAATAAGTCCTGGAAGATTATGAGAGATCAGTTTATGAAAGTACACACCTGTGTTGTGCTGGTTTGCTTTCAGATTCTGGAAAATAAAGTCATGAAATACAGGCATATTCAATAAATGTGAATATTATTGAAAAGTTGATTTATTGCAGTAACTCAATTCACTGCACAAAATTATTGCATAGATTTTTAGGCATGTATTTCTGCAAATTAAGATGAAAACATGACATTAAAGATCTAATATGAAATCATACCAATAAAAAGAAATGTAAACTTAATAAAATCTATCAGTGTAAGCATAATGTCATTAACTGTAAGCAGCAAATCATCATAAATAGCTAAAATAAGTACATTGATGCTTGCAGACATCAGTCTCAGTATAATTAAGGCGCATGATGTGAACCGGTTTACTGAAATAATTGAACTTTTCAATAATATTCTAACTTATTGAACACGACTGTAAATATATAGGGATGAGTAACATGTGTGGATGGATTGCAGATTTTACGTGACAAGACAGTGGGATGGATAAATGCATGCAGACGCCCACACACCACTCTAAACACTGACACAATTTAGAACCGATCAGGACGCCGCCGCGAAAATAAAGTAATAATAAAACTGAACATCACATCACAGCCACGAGAAATTTAGTCATTTATTCAACTCTATTCTGACACCTGCAAATACTGAGGGTGTTTCTACTGTAGCACCAGGTGCAGAGACCAGGCGTTGAAGCAGGAAGGCTTTTGTGCACAAACACTGAACAGCAAAGCTTTTCTCTTCTTTTGTGGCGCCTCAATTCCAGCCGTCTTTTCTCCCCGCTTTGCATCCTGGTGGAGGACGCTAGGTAAAATAGAGTCAAATAAAAATAATCAAATAAATAAGCAGCGGTCCTTGTGATCAGATCTTCTTGACGACACTGAAAGGTGACAGAAGTCAAAACCCATCACGGTCAGAGCTCTTTCGCTGCCAGGCGGCCACAGGATATGTGAGCCGCGGCTGCAGGTCGCGACGCCGCAGCCACGGCCGCCTCAGCCTCACCTCCACTTCACATTGTCTAAGAGCCTCTTCGCCTCAAAGTCAACACACACACACACTCTCACACACACACAGCTTTCAATAAATGTCTTCTAGCAACACACTTTGCTCTTTTGTCTGCACTATCACAGCTTCTTCCAACAGTGACATTTACACATTTTTCTTTAGGACTTGTGCGCCTGAACGCGCCGTGTGTGAGGAAGAGGCCCTTTCTCCTTCCCACATGGCACCTTGGATTTATTTATTTATTATTCATGTATCGTGTTATTTATGTCTAACATCGGCAATATACATGCAGGAAGTGTGACAGACTTTTTAAAAAAAAATCTATAAAAACATCTCAAGTGCCCATTATCTGAGAGAAAGAGACTCAAGACTCAAAGGGCACCAGCTTCACCTTGAAGAAAGAATCGGTTTATAGTAAATGCTTCACTCCTGCATGTATGCCACAGTGATACAAAGGATTTGAGTAAGCTGATTAGTTTCTATTAAATGCTATAATTTAGTGTTGCAGTGAGGCTCATTTCAGAGACTCGCTCAGGTCGGCACAAAGACACTCAGCGCCTTTTGAAAACTGATATGCTTTCTGAATAAAGTTGCAGGATGGAGCATGTTTGAATAAAACTGGTTAAGATCAGGGCTGCAACTAACGATTATTTGATGATTAATCGAGTAATTGAATAAAAAATATTGCACATTCTGCAGATTTTTCCTTGAATACTATATTAGAAAAATCATATAATAATACAAATAAATAAATAATTCAATTCTTTTTTTAAATATGAAAACAAACATTTTAGTGCATAAATGCAACAACATATAGCTTAACAGAGGAGTTTGAGCTAAGATATTTTTTAATCTCAAATCCAAAAGGTATATTTATTTTTGGATTAATTTCTGCTCTGAATATGTTTTTTTTTTAAATTAACATAATTCCAGTTAACAATTAATCGATTACTAAATTAGTTGATTGTGATTAATCGTTGCAACCCTGCATGCTTGACATGTACAGGCATGCAGCTGCAAAAAAACAAGCCTGCTGAAGTAAAAAAACATGTAAAATATCCTTTATGATGAGGAAAAATGTTTACAACTCATGTCCCCCAAACTGCAAAATGTCGCTATGCGAAAACACGGCATTTATTTAGTAATTTTTAACCAGGTGAAGCTAAAATTATGCCACTTGAGAAGTTTTGGCTAAAACATTTTTTAATCTGAATAGTTATTTCAGCTTAATTTCTGCTCTGGGTGTTATTTTTCAGAAAAAGGCCTCTTTCTGAGAATACTGCAGTAAACAATTAATCGATTTCTAAACCAGCTGAATACGATTAATCGTTTCAGCCTCAAGCATGCAGCTCGATTGCAAAATCTGCCAAAAACAAGCCAGCTGACGTAAAATCAGGTGAAATATCCTTTATGATGAGGAAATGTGTTTAAAAGCAGCACCAACACTAACGTGGGAGTTGCCTTCACTGTGAAGGGCAGGAGCTGGGCATGCAGCCTGCATTTTCTGGACTCCTAATGTCTGTCATCTGTGCTTTATTGATGGCTTATGTCAAATGCCAGGCTGACAGAGCTCATTAGGATGAAGGGAACCGTCTAGGTAGAGGCAGGAGAAGGCAGAGCTGATCTCTGTGTGCGTAATGCTCACCACTGTACCTAGAGGGTGATGCCTGTGACAGCAGGGAGCTGAGAGGGCTTTGTGTGAGCCGGGGTGAGGCAGAAATGTGCATGTGTGTTGATGTCATTGCTCGAGTTAACGGGTGTCACCGAGCAGGTCCCCGCTTGATGTCGGGACTCCAAACACAACTGACAGGCTGACAGTCATATCTCTTTCGCCACTCGCACATGCTCAAATATGTATCCGCACACGGCCCCCCTAGGCGGCCTCAGCAGGCTTGTGCTGCGAGGACAAGGCCCGGCGGAGCCTTCAGAGACCTTGAGAAGATTGAGTCAAATGGTTTCCTCGCAACTTCCTGTTCTCCTGCAGCCTGCGCATTGCTTTCCAATGCAATTCCACTCAATTCTAATCTCTCTTCTATGCTCTGTCTGGTCTTTCTACCATTAATTTTAATAAGTTTTTTTTTACAGAATGTTTTTTGTTTGATTTCCTGTTTTTCTTTATGTCTTCTTTCTCTTCTCTCTCTTTGTATGAGATACAGAAGAGGAGGTGCGCACAGGCATGATTGACAGCAGTAAGACCCTCCTCCTGTCTCTGATTGGTTAAGCCCTGCGGGGAAGGCAGAGGAACTAATGGCAGATGGACATTAGGCTTCACAATGCGATTTCTGGCAGGGATAAGAGAGGGGAATGATGTATTTTTTAATGTACTTATTTTATTGTATTAAAGTTCTTTTACTAGACTACTTTTAATGCGTGTATACTGTCTATGATTTTTCTTAATGCTGTGTGTATGTGAATTAATGTGTGTGTGAGCAGCAGACAATCTTAATGTCCCTATGGGATTAATAAAGTTTTTACTTACTTACTTACTTACTCCGGGTAGGCAGAGGAACTCAACATTTTTCAGATTTCCTGTCTCAATTCAAATTCAAATATACTTTATTAATCCCAAGGAGAAATTAGATATTATACTCGTATTATATATACTGACACGGCAGTTTTAATAAATATGAAAAAAAAATATAAAAGTTACAAACAGTTTAACGTCCAGTAGGTAATTTCATTAACATTTCATACGGGTCGTGTTATATATTTATCAAAGTGGATTTTTCCGGTAGAATTTCAGCCGAGCCAATCAGTGAACAGAGAAGTTGTGACGTAATGACGTAGATTTTCTGCGCTGTTTTAAAGTTGTAGTCTATTTGTAGTTTTAGCAGCGGACGGAGTCAACAAAGCCGTTCAGTTAGCTCCGCTTCCAAATATTGAATTAACATTAGCAGCCATGTTGTTCGGATCGGCACTTCCGTCTTTTCTCAGTGGACAACGGTTGTTCACAGCGAAGGCAACTTCCGGTTAGCTTAGCATCCATCCGGCGCATCGCATACGTAACGGCTAAACGTTAACGATTGGGTAGACAGAGTTGCGCCGTTGTGTTCTTACTCTAAAGTATTTTGGCAACATTTTTGTAACTTTGTTGACTCAAAAATATCAGCAGGTTTTAATTTATATTGGAAAAATGTCTTGTTTGGTTTTCAACAAAATGAANAAAGCTAAATTTCACCTACATAAATGTAAATTTTTGAGGAAAAAAACAGACTTTTCAGTTTTTTTGATTGACGTTAAACATTATATATTTACAATTCAACCTTCAACTAATCTAAAAGCAAAAACAACAATATGGACTTGCAATCAACTTGGAATTTTGGATTATTTCCTATGTTAATTCACTGTAATTCTGGCACATGTACCACAATTTGTACTATTTTCTTTATGCAAGATTATTTTGATTGTCATTTTTTTGTCACTTCTGTACTTTATGTTCCCCCTGGCAATTATATTTGTCTTGTTTTTGTTTAGTTTTTTCTAATATGTATACAGCACAGTTGTGTATTGTTGTTTACAATAAATAAAGTTTATTGGAAAAAAAAAAAGCGGGAAAATTCCTGGTTTGAAAAAAAAAACAAAAAACAGAGCTGCGCCGATCACGCAGAACAAAATATGAGATCCACACGCACAAATAAGTCATTCTGTATACAACAGAGGCGCTTTGTATATGTTAGAAAAACATTTTATACATCATCATTCAGTGACTATCCTCTGATATCTGGCAGGCTGGGGCTCTGATACTCTAAACAGCTGAATCCATATTCGCTTTGGCCAACGGCATCACTGATGAGCTCAGACTGTTATGTGACATCTTAATATACTGATTAAAAATGCATGTTTGGAGGGTGAGCAGAGGGGGGCTCCCGGTGCTCCTGCCAGGGAAGATTAAATCAGTCTACTTAACAGGCATGCTGGGGATTGGGGTCAGTGTAAATGAGAAAGCTGGAAGAAAACACAGAACATGGGGAAATTATGATATCTGAGTAAAGAATGCATGATCAAAAACAAATCTGTGCTGAATTAGAGAGACAGTTTCAGCTGAGTAACACAAAAAAACAACAAATCAGCCTGATCCAGAGGTTGGAGTCAGTCATGAATGGGAGATAAGTGCATCGAAAACCCATGAAGAATTGGATCCAAGGCCGTCAGCAACCAGTTTGATCAAAATGCTGCCAAATAGTTTGGCAGAGCAGAATCCATCAGCAGCAGGGAGGCTGATTAGGTGAAAGTCATAAAAACCGGAGGGTGAATTGAGATCTGGGAGGCAGCATGGTGGCGTTCCAGAGAGACGCAGCTGTTAGTCCAATCATCCCAGAACCAAAGTCCGCACAGGAACCGAGCTGAGCTAATTAATGATGCTGCTTTGTTTGTGCCAGACACACACACTCTCACACACACCTTCACATCCACAGGTTTAGGAAAACAAACAGAGCAGGGAGGGGAAAGCGTCTCAAAACGTCTTCCTTTTAACCTCAAACCCAAACATACAAAACAAATTAGATCCTATTACTGTTTCAGTGAAATAACCTTCAATTAATCTTAAAATATAACATATTTTGGCTCGATAGGTCAGATATTTTATTTATTTATTCATAATTTAGATGCTTGAAGCTTTATGGAAGACCAATATTTGTTTATTTTTGTTTGTCTCAAACTTTCAAAGTATAAACACTTCAGCAGGGTTTCCCTCAGTGTATCATAAGCCTGGCGGGCCCCCAGGCTTTACTTTGCCCCCATCAGGCTTAGCATTGTTAATTTATTAGGTATTTTTGTGATTTTTTTTTTAAAGAATCTTCCAGTTTTCCAAAAATGCATAACTATTGAATGACATTTTTAAGTTTTCTGTCAAATTTAAACATTTTTAAACTCAAAAACCCGGCGGGTGGCTGGATGTCTCCAGCGCCCTGAGCACCGCCAGGCTTATCAAGTTTTCTGGGGGAAATTTGACTTCAGGTTATGATAGTGCATTTTAGGAGACCTCTGATTTTGTTTATAATTAGAACTATAAAAGTTTACAAATCCTCCTTTAAAGTTTCAGGTATGGAAAAAATCTTTGCTTTCCTCCTTTATTTAGACACAAATTTTGTGCGATACAACAGAAAAACAAACTGATTTCTTCAGGGGAAGCATGAAACACAAAATCTGCAGTAAGTGTGCGTGACCTTGAACTACTGCTTTGCTGAACCACCTTTTGATTCAGAAACAGCCTTCAGTCTGTCAGCCTGGGTTTCTCATGTGTTTGATATTTTCAGTCCACTCAACCTTCCAAAAGGTATCCACATCTCTCAATGTTGAGTATATCTCTACTCCACACCCCTCTCCACATGATTTCACTCATTTTCTGTCACATTTATCTCCAGACTCTTAGTCCTAAACTCAGTGTTGTGTTCAAGACCACCTAACCCGAGACCAAGACAAGACCAAGACCAGAGTGTATCGAGACCGAGACAAGACCAAGACTTTTAGGGTCCGAGACAAAGTCAAGACCAAGACCGAGGGAAGTCGAGACCGAGTCAAGACCAAGACCAGCGCCGTGTTCTACATGATATGATAA
>CAEGAF010107624.1:0-25396 GCA_903067075.1 Micropoecilia bifurca | reverse complement strand
AGAAACAGCAGCTTCCTGATAATCCAGAGAGATTTAGTTACTACTCTGTTCTGAGTTCTGAGGGTTTTAACTCAGGGAACCACAGCTGGGATGTTGATGTTGGAGGCAGTGAAGACTGGAGACTTGGTGTGATGGAAGAATCTGTAGAGAGGAAGGGAGACATAGAGTCTGGATGGTTGGATTTATTTTTCTCTTCAGGTCAATACTCAGCAGATTCTCCATCAGCTTCTTCCATTTTTCTCTCAGTCCAGAAGAAGATCCAGAGGATCAGAGTGAATCTGGACTGGGACAGAGGAAAACTGTCCTTCTGGACACTAACACACACATACACACCTTCACTGACAAGATGTTTCCATACTTCGGTACTAAAACACTAAAGATCCAACCGATGAAGATCTCAGTGATCAAACAGCAGCTCTGATGATCTCAGCATGAAGAACAAATTAATCCTTATTGATCAGATGATTGATTGGTTTTATGATTGATAGTTTGCTGGTTTGGTGAATTTATTGTTTTTACTTGAATTAATTTTCTTTTGTTTTAAACTTTATTGTTTGTATAAATGAGCCGTTTCTGATCTAAACTTGAAGTAATTTTATGTTTTTGTTCATTTTGTGAGAATTTCATCTAACAAATATATCGGCTGCTTCATGGGAACAAATGATTGTTCATGTCTTTTAACCTGAAACAGCAAAATAAAAACATTAAGAACAGGAAACGTTATGAAGTTACTTTGGATCAATGGCTTCAGAGCATCTATCCATCCATCTATAAGTATAGAGTTAAATCAGGTTCCAAGACGTTTACAAATAGCACTAGAATAAATCAGCTGCTTAATCTGAGCCCAGTTAGGATTAAAAATTAGATTAATTCTTAAATGAAACCAGGAGAGAATTACTCCTGGATATGGACAGCTTAAGATTTCATTACTTTAAAAAAAATTCCCTTTTGGGATTTCAAACTATTGTCCTTTTAATGTATTATTTCTATAGATCTTTAACACAAGCTGTTCATTTCAACAGGGGAACCAGAAATGTTCAGGAAATCTGGATTCAAACTACAAAATTATGACTTTATTATGCAGCATTTCATTACAAAAACACCAATATGGGACTAAAATGTTACCATAAAGTTTGTTTTGAACTTTTCTTCAGTTTAAAAATTTTTTTAGTCTTAAAATAATTTTTTAGTTTAAAATGTTATTTTCATTACAAAATTATTTTTCAGTTTTAAAATGACCTTTCTGTTAAGCTTTTTCTGATTCAAAATTATTTTTTGGTTTTATTAATATTTTTCAATTTCAAATTTTTTTCCTCAGTTTTAAAATTAAATTTCAGTTTAAAAATATTTTTCCGTTTCAAAATAATTTTTCAGTTTTTTTTTTCCAAAACTATTTTCCAGCTTCAATTGAAAAATAATGTAGAAGGTTTAAAATTAATTTTCATCTTCAAAACAATTTATTTTATTGATCTTTATATTTGTCATGGAGCGGTGTGGTGGTGGTGAGGAGAGACACTGATACCCAGGATATGGTGATGAAAAAATGATGAATCTATTGTGGATCCTCTGCAGTCCAAAAAACAGGCAGCATGGCAAGAAAATAGCACACAGCTAATACCGGTAGCAACTGATACACAGACTGACAATGCGAGCTTGGCTAACCAGGACTTTACCAGTTCTACTGGAGCCGACAAACAACTGACACAAACTTAGATGTGGATTGACAACGACACGTTTGACACACGTACGACAAGGACCTGACCACGAACGGTGAAGACGCTACATACCATCATGGACCCAGTTACCAGCCCCACAGCCCCATCCGGATACCCATTCCTCAAGTCTCCAGACATTTAGAACATAGGATATCAGGAGGATTTTCAGTACTTGTTCCATCTTTTTCAAGAAGACCCATTTATGTCCGAACTGGTTCAAGAACTCCACGAGGAATTTCGTCAAAAGAAAGTATTCACCTCACCTGTCCGAGCTCCGTCTCTCCGCTCCGTCACGTCACCTCCGCCAGTTCCAGCACACACTCCGTCTCCGCCACCAGCCCCGGTTTTCACGCCAACCCCCCCTGCCTGCCCTTCTGCAGTCGCCACAGTCCCCGTGGTGATGGGATTTCAGGGGGCAAGACTGGCTCCTGGTCGACAGGTAGCACGGCTAGTAGCGAGGCCATCCGTTCCAGAGTTTTCTCCGTCCGCTGCTGACGAGCAGCCCCCGTCTCCCGAGCTCCCTCCGTCCACTGCCGGTGAGCAGCTTCCCGAGTCTGTTCCGTCCGGCCGTCCTCCCGAGCCTCCAGAGTCGTCTGTTCCTAGTGTTCTGTGCTCCTAGTGCTCCTTCCGAGCCTCAGGCCTCCTAAGCTCCTGCTCCCCCCGAGTCTCCGCCCGAGCTTTCAGCTGACCGTCCTGCCGGGGCTCCTACCGGGGCTCCTACCGGGGCTCCTACCGGTCCTCCTACCGGTCCTCCAGAGTCTCCTCGGTTCCGCTTCCTGCGCCGGCAATGTCCGCCGGATCCGCCTGCAGGACTCTGCCTCCTGTTCTGTGGGCGGCCCCCAGACTGTTTTCCATGTTTGAGTTCCTGTTTGGATTAAGTTTTGTTTTCTGGACTCTATGCCTGTCGCATCTCCCCCCACCCTGTTGGGTCGTTTTGTTTTTGTGTTTTGGACTTTTTCGTTGGGCATCTGGTAGCTGCCCTTGAGGAGGGACGGGAGGAGGGGGTACTGTCGTGATCCGTGGTTTCGGATGTTTATTTTTGAGTTTTCTCTGTTATCCCTCTGAGTCCTGTCTCTGCGTTTTCCCCGTTGATTGTCTCCCAGCTGTGTCTCGTTCCCCTGATTATCCCGTGTGTATTTAGTCTCACCTGTTGTCAGTGTTCTTCGTCTGCTCCTTGTCAATTGTTGTCAGTGAAGCTAGCCAGTAGAACTGTGTAGTCCTGGCTAGTCTAGCTCGCGTTCCAGTCCTCTTTTGTGACAGTTGCTACTGGTGTTAGCTGTATGCTCCTTGCTGCCTGTTTCTGGACTGTGAGCTCTTCATCTAATAAATCATCATCACCATAACCTGAGTCTCAGCGTCTCTCCTCACCACCACCACGGGATGTTTCTTTAGCAAGCTTTTTGGCACCAGTTTAGCTCCATAGTTGTGTAAATCTGGTAGAAAAACACATCAAACGTCCTGAAGATGCTGGAAACCATTTGTCTCAGTTCTGAGGAACAAAATCTAAATATGAAATGTGATTGCATCACATTACTTGGACTCTTATGCAAAATATTTTGTATCTTCCTTCAAATGTACATTCATGAACTTCTTTAAAACCCAAAGCGACACACTGACATGGGTTCTGTAGTTTTAATGTCATAAAATGTTAAAAGTTTAACAAACATGAATAATTTTGCTTCTCACTGAAAACAGAAACGCTGAGCCAGGAACACTTTGGGAAAAATAAATAAAAAGCTCTTTGGTTTCCCTCCAGGCTCTGATTCCCAGATAAACTTGTCAATGTTTATGTGTTTTTGTCACAAATCCCGCCCAGATTTGTTAAACTTAAGTAGGGAAACGATCTGTAGAAAAATAAAACAAGTTTAGTTAAAGAAATAGCTTTAAAATCAATGAGAACTAAAATCTGTGAAAATCAACACTGCAAAGGTCAAAGGTGAAAAGTTCAGACAATAGCAGGATATCATTCTGATCCCAAGAGACGAAACTCTAGTTTGAACATGTTCATGATGGGCTTTTTGTAACTTTCTCACCTTTCAGAGGTTAAAACTTTTCTCCATTATGATATTTTTTATTCCTACCAACAGGAACATTATGAGTGTTGAGAACCGACGTGTAAAAACACCATTCAGACGCTAATCTGTAATTTCCTAAGGAACCTTAATGTTCATTTCTCTGGTAAGGTTGGAGAACGAGTAATGTTTCATTTGGAAGTAAATTAAATCTCGTTGCGTATATCAATACAAAGTACCTTCATATTTTCCAATTCCAACGTCCGCCGCCTCCGTCTCTCCCATTCGCTGTAATCACATTCTGGGTTTTGTTGTCCTCATCACTGCGGCGGCGATGATGATGATTGCTGAGTGATCACCGCCGCCATGATCATCAACGCTTACACCTGATTGGATTTTAAACTCATTAGCTGTCATCTTTAGCAGGTTGTGATAAGGATCCTCAATCTGCTCAAATTCATTCCTACTTGATGCAGATTTGTTTTTATTTCCTCTTCTGACCAGAAGGTATTTTGTTTGTTTGTTTGTTTCAAGTCATTAGTAAGTATTGAAGGAGAATGAACTTTATTCTTTACATTTGACATCAGCACCTCTTGTCATTTTAAATTAAAAAAAGATACTGCTTGTTTGGATGTGGAGTTATGCAACCACACATCTTAGAAAAGCAGAAGTGGAGTCTCCTACACAACCAACAAGAAAGCAACAAGTGGTTTCGTGATAGTAAGTCAACAACAAAACACTTGTCTTTTCCAGTAGCTATTGTGAAGCAGCAACACTAGTGGACCAAATGCACTGGAGCTCAGCTTGTGTTGCTAGGTAACGGTCAGAACTCTGCTGGGGTTGCTAGGTAACGGAAGGTTTTTGAAGCGCTTCATTTTCCAGATACCAAGAAACATAAACTTACTGCCAAAAACTTTGGTGCTGCTCCAACAGCAGGAAGTGGACTACACCGCCAGGCATTCTGGGTAAATACAATCAAAACAAACATGCTAGTCTAGTGCTAGCAGGAGAGTTAGCTAGTGGTCTTTAGCCAAAGACAAACAGAAGTCCTGCAACCGCCACTGCATTTTTGTTTACATTTTGTGAAAAAGGAAGTTGCGCTCTGTGTCTTCATTAGTTTTCATGTAGTTTTCTTCTGTAGTTCTTAGTGCAGCGCCCTCAAAAGGTGAGAAACGGAGCAGGCTTTTCAAAGGGCTTGGATTGTTTGACTCAATCCAGTGTGAAAGTGAACCGCATTGTTTCCAATTGAACCAAATCCGCCAGACTAATTGATTTTGAATAATAACTGGAACATCATTAGTTTTAGAATAAAACAGAATATAATTATATAATTGGTTATTTCTTCACAAGCTGGTTCCAAAAGTGGTAAATATAAAAAAAAGTTGGACAAATAAAAAGTAAAAAGATGAGCAGGAGTAACCGCATCAGGCTGCATATCTGTTAGCACATGCCCACTTTAAAGGTATTTGCTATACCTGCTTTTCACCTCTTTTCCTATATGAATGTTTTATAAACATACTTTATTTTATTGTAAAATGTCTTTCATCATTTTTATTTTGACTAGCCTTAAGTTAAAACATACCTTTCCATCAGCTGACTCAGTTGATCCCCTGTAACGATCAACCACCAGTTCGGCCCGGGCCGCCATTTTGTTTTGAAACATGCTTCGAGTTAGTTCCCGGCAGGGAGAGGAGACACATACCGGCGAGGAAATATGATGAGAGCAGGAAAAGGGAGACATTTATGAGGTAAAGAACATCAGAGCGGGCTTGCTTGAGCTCTCGTTAACATCAAAACAAAAGCGAAGGCTGAGTATTTGATGTGGCGTCACACAGAGCCGACCAGATTGAGTTCAAATGGATATTAACGGTGCAGGAGGCGGCCGGTCACCGTGGGGAAACGGAGTCCTGACGTTCCCACTGCACTCTGCTGCTTCACCAACAGAAAAAACCAATAACAGCCACAAATCTTCAGGTTTAATGAAGGTTGAACTGTTTATTTACTCCTTTATTGCTTCTGTGTATTGAATTGGAGGCAATACCATCTGCAGCCCCGTTCCTGTTGGCCTGATGCTGCAGCCTGAGTTTCCCACCAACACAATTACTGAAGTCACTCTGCAGGGCTTGATGTTCTGTTCTACAATGGTGAGTTACATCCATTTTAATTAGATAAAAAGGATTAAATTTCCACCAAAAAAATGAGAAATTTTGAGATCAATAGAAAAAAGAACATTTCAGAAAAAAACCCTGAAAATGTTGGTTTCAAAAGTCAGAAATTTGCTCGAAAATAAAACAAGAAATTATGAGATTAATCTCAGAAATTTTCTAAAAAACATGGAAAGTTCTGAGATTAAAAATTCTAAGATTTGCTAGAAAAACCTCTGAACTTTGAGATTAATCTCCAAAATTTTCTAGAAAAAACTTGCCTATTTCTGAGTATGAGATGTCAAAAATTTGCTAAAAAAACAACAACCATGAATTCTTGAAGGAATCTCAAAACTCCTAAAAAAAACTTTAATGTTTCAAAGTTTAAAAAGTCAGAAATTTTCTAGAAATCCAAAGGAGTAGACAACATTTGCAAGAAAAATCTCAGAAATTTAGATAATAATGTCTGAAAATTTCTAGGAAAACAATGTGAACATTTCTGAATTTCAAAAGTTGAATTTCAAAAATTCCAAAACAGGGAAAAAAATTCACTTTGCTTAGAAATTTCTTCTAAAACATTTTTGAAAATGTTCTAGAAAAAACTAAAACTTCTATCTAAAAAAATTCTTGATTTTTTTCTCACAAATATTTTACTCTTGAAGTTCAAATTGTTTGGAGCCTGTCTGGCGATATGAGAAGAAAAAAACCCAAAAATCATCCCTATAGTTTAATATCCTGTTGGAAAGACATAATAACCAACAAATTTTGAAATTAATCTGCAAAATTTTCTAGATAAACTTGAAATGTCTTTTAAGACATTTCGAAGATGTTCCACTTCGAACCTCGGTGAAATGATCAGATTTGGTTATTTGCGTTCTGTGTTTCCCAACAGGTTTAGCTCGGATTCAGCTTTAGATCCTGTTTGATCTGCGTTTCGGGTCGTAGGCGGTGAAAACCCGGATGAGTCGTCAAATGGACAAATCTGAGGCCCAGTAAAGTCAAAAATGCAGCTGCAGCCGCCCACTGCTCCATTGTTGCTTCCTTATTGTTCAGATTCAGAACAATGGGGCTGGAGGTGGAAGCTAACTGCTTGTTAATCTTCATAAAACTGTTTGAAACCCACACAACGCAGGAAAACCTCCCCACTGTCTCCTTAGATTCAACAATCTGTCAAAATTACTCTGGGTTTCAGCTTTTATTTCATTAGGAAATCTGCATATTTTCAAAGTGATACCTGAAAATGCTCATCAGAGTGCAGGGGTGTCCAAAGTGCGGCGCACGGGCCATTTGTGGGCCTTAGGCTGGTGTTGGTTGGCACCACTGTCAAAGCGAGATGACTTTTTGATTCTCATTAAAAATGAAGCATAAAGTCACAAAGCCACATGTCACTGAGCAGATTGTAAAATCTCTTTAAATTATTAAGTTCTCAAAGATGGACCAACCCGTCCCTCGTATATCAGTTAATTAGGACCTGAAATTTAACACGTTCATTTCAATTGGATTATTACAAAATATGTAATACAATAAAAATTATAACACAATTAATTACTTTTTTTACAAACAAAATTCCAAAAAAGTTTTCAGTTTTAAAAGTTTTTTCAGTTTAAAAATAAGTTTTCAGTTTCTTATTGTTTTCAATTTCAAAATTATTTTTTCTGTTTCAATTTTATTTTCATTTAAAAATTCAGAATTGTTCTTCAGTTTCCCTTTTTTCTTGATTTAAAAAATATTTTTTCAGTTTGAAGTATAATTTTTTTAGTTTCAAATATTCTTTTCAGAATTTGTCTCAAAATTATTTGTTTAGATCCAACTTTTTGGCCCTTCTTTAGCTCCATAGAGCATCTTCGATCTGAAACGTTGTTCCAGCCCAGTGAGATGAATTACATACTGTAGCTCTGTTTCCACGGCGATCAGTTGTGTTTCCACACAGCAACATGTCTGCCGGTTTGTTGCTGAAGTTGCGTTGCTCCGTTGACGTTTCCTGTAAATGTTTCTGTGGTTTTTACGGTAAAGTGTAAAATTTCTGACTGACACGTTCAGATCCGACATGTCGGAGGCAGAAATATGTCATTTGGGCCCGTGACCCCGCTGTGACCCCTCGCCGCTTCATCGTTTTCCCACCGACATAACGCCGCAGCGCCGACGGCCTTTTGGGTTCGACCTGCCGCCACCTTTTTAATCTAAACTCAGCGTAAGGTCAGAGGTCAAACTCTTTTCATAGATGTGTTCCTACTTGTTCTTTTCAAAATAAACCTTGCCCCCTGCTGCTGTAGGACTAAAAGAGAGGCTTGTTCTCACGCAGAAACGAAGTGTTGCAGCTCAGACTTTGTTTAAACCGCAGGCGCAGTGTGTTTATGGGTCGGTTAAAAGGTTCCTGTCCGACTGACGGGTCTGTCAAATAAACAGCAGGACAAGTGGTGCTGCTTGTTTCTTCTTCCCCATAAAAGTCAAACATGTCCCCATCATATTCTGCGCTACCAGCATGGGTCACTGTTAGTCTAACATGTTTAACCTTTATCTTAATTGTCGCTCTCTGAACATATTTCCTGGAAGAAAAGGAGCTCAGAGTCCCTATAAAAAGTTTTCACCCCCTTTGGATGTTTTACTGGGTTTAAAATCAATCATAAACTACAAAAATTTGGCTTTTCAGACAAGAAAATAGAAAAGTAGACCATATAATTTCAAAGTAAAACATGATTTCTTTAAAAAATAATGAGTAAAATAAAAATGGTTAACATAAAATAAGTAACTGCATAAATATTATTTTTAGGAAATTAAAAATTAGACAAAATGAAAGAAAAAGAAAAATTTCCACACTCATGCTTCCATTTGGGTCTAAATTGCTACTAAAATCAACTTCAACACTTAAAAAAAAGACAGATGTTATTTTGGGAATAAGATCATGTTTTTCAGTGTCTGAAAAATGAGCCATTTCAAAAACTTTCCAATTTTTAGTTTACAGTTAATAGCACTGCGCTGTTACCTAGCAACGCCAGCAGAGTTACGCCCGTTACCTAGCAACCTAAGTGGAACTCCAGATCATTTGGCCAAAATGTGTCTACTTCTAGAAAGATTAGCTACAGTTTACAGGGGTGAATATTTATGTACGATTGAGTGATAGATAGGGCTAAGAAATAAAAAATATAATAAGAATTGAGTCATAGTGTTACCAAAATAAAGCTGTACAAGAACGAAGTCGGAGTATTAGAATTTATTTCTCATAATATGACTGTAACATCATATTATATTATTCCTAATTGACTTTTGTAATTTTTTTTACTTTATTCTTGTTGTATTAAGACTTTATTCTCATAATTTTCCTTTTTAAAGTTATTTTTCTTAGTATGGCCTTAGTTTTCTGTCATACTTATGCAATCACTTTGGTAAATATTTTTTCTCATTGTCATTATTTTGTAGAAATCAGCTTTCACTTTGGTATTAAAGTTTGTTTTTTGTAAATTTTTTGCTCATAATCAATTTTGTAGAAGCAATAAAAACATACGTTTTATTGTATTTTTATTGTATTGTAAACATACTATAAAGTGCTATGGGGAAAATTATTATTATATCTTCGTGCAAAAGATTGATTTTCTTGTTTTGAACGAGAGAATACAATAATATTGAAGCTAATTCACTTATTGTGTTCTAATTTCATGTGTCAGAGTTTATGTTAACTAGAAAAAAGGAAAAGCTTCCATCAGAAAAACCAATTTAAATGTTGGGAATAAATGCATAAAAAGCAGGTTGGTGAGATGCAGCTATCAGAGATCTAAGACAGTAAATGATGCCATCTTCCTCTGAGATGTTTGTTTTAATGCAGCACAAAGGTCAAGGCTGCTTCTTGGAAAGCTCTCTGCTTCGGCTAACGAGCCGTAATCACGCGTTGTGATTGTGTGATTGCTGGCGATGTTGATGTCGCTGCTGCTGCCACCCTCCTCTCTGCTCTCCTTCCACAGCGGCTCTATATATAGAGGCAGCAGTCGGAGGTAATGGGATGATGAATGGATGCAGCCAGGCCTAATTTCATGGGGCAGGAAATCACCAGAGGAACAAAAAAAAGCTAAACTTTAGAGGCTGTAATTATTATCCCCGGGGACAAATCGGTCCCAAACTACGCCGCAGGAAATACGACTCGTGATAAAGTAATGTGTTGTACATGCTAAGGCTTGTGGGTATTCATGCGCTTTGACCTGAGGGATGTTTTCCATTCGTGTGATTTCATCCCATTCGTCTTCTAAAAGGACCGCGGACTTTTGGCCGCTAACAGCTGTTTGCTTTATTACAGCTGCAGGGATTTATCCCATAATGTTTTATGTTAATAACAATGTTGAATGATTTACTGCAGCACAGAGAAAGTCGCTCCATAAATTTATCGGCTCGCTTAGTAAAATATTTTCATTTCAGAGTCTGAGTTCAGAAGAGAATAAGAACTGGTTGATGGTTTTGGCTCTGCAGGATAAATCTGAAGTTTAATGTGTTTTCACACCTGATAGTTTGGCAGATTTGGCTTGATTGGGGATCAAAGTTGCAACATTTGTTAAATTTTTAACTGCAGCGATTCTCTTTCATGTTGCACTGTGTAAAATGATCCAAACTAAATAAAAACCCTGTTCCCCTCCTCGCCTGTGGGGGCGCTGCACCAAGAACCACTGAAGGAAACAACATGAAAACCTCTGAAGAAGACGTTGAGCACAGCTTCCTTTTTTATGAAACGTAAACATAAATGGAGTGGCGTCAGATTTTAGCAGCTTTCAGATTTCTCATAAAAGCAAACAGGATCAGAATGACCCAACCGGACCGGACAGAGTAAAAACAAATGGGATCTAAATGACTAAATATTTAGCTAGCTTCAAATATCAAATATTTAGTGTGAAGCTAGCTAACTACAGCTAACTATTTCATTTGGAGCTAAATATTTAGTTGACTAATTAACTAAATATGTAGCACCAAATGATATATTTAGTTTGAAGCTAAATACAATTTATTTATCTAACCGTTGCAGCTACGTATGTAGTTTGCTAACTAAGCTTCAATCTAAATATTTAACTAAATATTTAGAATGGGTCTAGACATTTAGTTTTCTAAGTAAATATTTAGTTTGTATTTAAATATTCTTCATGTTGACATGGTAATTTATAATCAAATGAACAACATGGTGAAAAGATGTCCTCTGATAAATGAATCCCTTTTTATTTGTTTTTAGAAATAAATAACTCAAATTATTACTGATATATTTTGATTGTGCAGCTCTCCAAGAATAAATGCCTCTTACTGACTGCTACAGTTGTCTTTGGAGGGAGCACTCATTGTTTATTTTTGTCAGTTTTACACCATAAACATCTAAATTACTGAACCTGATTCCTGCATGATGCTCCTGCGGTGCCTGTTTTCACCAGCAGAGGGCGAACTTGTGGCTTTTATCCCAGTTTTCTGCCTGATCTTTGCCTTCCTCTGGTCCAGGAATACCTACCTTCTCCCAAACAGGTCTGGGAATGCTGCTTGGCTCCTGGAGTAAATATGAAAATAAAGCTGGACGCAGGAAAGCCCTAATTAGTCCGTCACTCCAAACTAACACTTCAGCCCGCTCCAGACCCGGCCCGGCCCGCAGCATTTTGCCCCGCTGTCAGAGCTGGTCATGAGTGTCAGATTTAATCTGGTGCAGGGGTCGAGCGGGGCCCAGGGTGCTGGGAGAAACCCATCATTTTCATTTTGTGTGTGTGTGTGTGTGTGTGTGTGTGTGTGTGTGTGTGTGTGTGATGGATACAAGAGATAGAGGAAAAGATCGGGCCTCTGAGAAGGAAACAGCCTGACAAATTCAATAAAACACATCTGAGCAGCGCCTGCTGAACGTTCTGCTCCGCTTTGCCTCTCAGAATAAATATGAGTCGGTCTGAACGCAGGGCATTACTGTTGGGTGTAATTGTCTCATTTTTTTCTGAACCGACGGTTTTCCTCCGTTGTTTGGCGGCGTGAATCCAATTACAGGTGTCGCCATCGCTCACGGTGGCGGGCGGAGCGGATGATGCGGCGATCTGGACGATTGATCGGCTGTTTGCGGCGGTGATCGCATTGATTAGCCATGAAATGTGCCAGGCAGCAGCTTACATCACTCAAATACCAATGAGAGGGGAGGTTCAGCTGGGGAGGGAGGAGGAGGAGGCGAGGGGAGGGAGAGGAGGTCAAAGATGGCCACCTTTTCTGTTCTGAGACGAAGAGAAGTGAAAGATTTTATAGGAAAACAACAAATAAGTAGAGTCATGCTGACTTTAGAAATATCCATCCATCCATCCATCCATCCATCCATCCATCCATCCATCCATCCATCATTATCCTGTTGTGTTTTTTAGAAGGTGGAATCTTTGACCAGGTCATCTAGAAATCTTTTGGTTGTTTATGTCTCTAAATGTGTCTCAGCTGGACCAACGTGACTCAGAGGAAGGTGAGTTTTACTCGCCGTGTTTCTCATTTCCCTACAGCGGCTCCTTTATGACCCGCATGCCATCAGTGGGGCGCGTTTTAGTCATAATTACTTATTATTTTACAGGACAGAATGCAGTAATTGGAGCCCAGTTTGAGGTTTTCCTCACATTCCTGCTTAATCCCGTCATGTTCCAGTGTTTTCCTTGCTAACAAGGTTCCAACCCGAGCCTTCACTTTGCACTGCAGGAGTCCACATTACCTTATAAAAGGACCTACACATGGAGCTGGACAGTTTTTTCTGTTTTAGTCCCAGATCGGTATGTAGAGGATTAGGGCCACATGAAAAAATGTCCCTGCTCCTAATGAGAGAAGTTTGTGTTGATTGTTTATAAACTGAATTCTGACTTTAATCTCAGAAGTTTCTAAGTTTAAAATCCAGCTATATAAATTCAGAAACAATTTTTTGAGTATTTTTGTATACTAACAATATGGTTAAGATACAACTGAGAATGAAAAAAGAGTGAAAAAAATGAGAAAAAAGTAAAAAAAAAAAAATCGTAAATCTGAGTGAGACAAAAGGTCAGAATATTGAGGAAAAAATGTAGAATTCTGAGAAAATTCCAATCTGAGACAAAAAAAAAATCTGGATTCTGTGAAAAAAAATCTGAATGGAAATTTGGGAAAAATCACAAATCCAAGAAAAAAAAAGTTGGAAATCTGAGAAAAATGTTGGAAATCAGAGAGAAAGTTGGAATTATAAAAAGATTCCAATCTGAGAAAAAAAGACAGATTTCTGTGAAAAAAAAAATCAAATATAAAAAAAATTGAGAATGTGAAAAAAAATCATAAATCTGAGAAGAAAGTGGGATCTCTGAAAAAACTTGTAATTCAAAGTTATTAGAATGTAATAATTTTTTGACGGTTTTAATCCTAATCTGTGGGTCAATCTTTGAGCTGGATTACAGGAACCTTTCTGAACTTAACCCATTCAGCTCAGCTCAGTTCGGTTCGGTTCGGTTCGGTTCAGGCGGTGTTTGTTACGACTGGGACGAGGCGCGCATGAATCTTTTTTCAGACTCTTAAGTGGGATTAATTCCTGCCTCAGGAGTGACTGGACTTCCCAGGAGTTGCTGTGGAAATACCATCTGCTTCATTAACTGGGAGTTATTCCAGCGGCCTGGTCTCTGCTCCACATTCACTTTCATAAATAAGACACGGCGCCCCGCCGCAGACGGGCTTTATGGCCCAACATCGATTAGCAACAGTTCAAGGTGGACAGAATGTTACAGGTGCAGCAGATGAAACCTTTGAGTGAAAATATGAAAGGAAAATAAATTAGAGCTTTTGCTATTATCCAGAAAGTTTTATTTTAATTAATTTAAATCCACAAGGGCTTTTCTGTCCTGCCTGAAAATGAGGGTTTTGGAAATAAAACACGAGACAAGGGACATAAAATTATCTTTGAGGAGCAAATAATTAAAAAGTTAATGATGTTTAGAGGAGAAAATGAGTCAGTTTAAAGTTTGTAAAGTGCTCATGAAGACGGGATAACCAGGATGTTCAGGCCAGGTCAACGGTATCAAGGTGGGAATGTTTCAGGAATCAGACTGGAAATACTGGTTCATCTGGGTCAGGAGATTCACTGGAATACTCCAGATTAACTGTCAAGATTCAGGAAAAAAGATGACGAAACAAAACCTGAAATGTTTTCATGGAGAGTCAGGATGAGGAAAAAAATCATTTAGAGAAGGAAAGATTAAAACATGAAGGTCGATGGAGAGAATGTGGATGGATGGATGGATGGATGGATGGATGGATGGATGGATGGATGGATGGAAGGATGGTTGGATGGATGGATGGATGGAAGGAGGGATGGATGGATGGATGGATGGATGGATGGACGGATGGTTGGATGGATGGACGAATGGATGGACGGATGGATGGACGGATGGTTGGATGGATGGATGGATGGATGGATGGTTGGATGGATGGACGGACGGATGGTTGGATGGATGGATGGATGGTTGGATGGATGGATGGACGGATGGATGGACGGATGGATGGATGGTTGGATGGATGGACGGATGGATGGACGGATGGACAGATGGATGGATGGACGGATGGTTGGATGGATGGACGGATGGATGGATGGACGGATGGTTGGATGGATGGTTGGATGGACGGATGGATGGATGGATGGATGGATGGATCCATCCATCCATCCATCCATCCATGGATCCATTTTAAAATTCCCATAACAATGAAACTCTGTTTTGTGATTATTTTTTATGAAAAGCACATTTTGACATAAACCTAAGATTTTTTAGATTTTGACTCAAAATTAGAATTTTGAGAAAAAACAAAGATTTTTTTTATTCATCGGGCCCTAATGTTCCTCCGTAGCTCTGCCACCAGCGCTAGGCTAATGATTAGCAATGGCTCATTTTTAATGACTCAACCAGCCGAGGTTCCTGAAACAGAGATTTATTTTGACTCCCTCTGTGACAAACATTTCTCTCTAATAAAGTCATTCTGCAAATTAATTTATTTTCCTTCCGAAGCCAAACAGATTACATTTTCAAAGACGTTTTACATACAAATTACTGCAGATATCTACAACAAACACCAACGCTGTAAATCTATCACGCTTCATCACAAAGAAAAATGAGAAAGTGATTTGAAATGATGGAACTTGGCATGTTTTGTCTGTTTGCAGTGACACGTTTTTATTTCAGCAGCGTGATGAGCGCGCGGCGATGAGCTGTCTGTGATGATCAGAACAGAAATCAGAGCTCGTTATGCTGATGATCATCCGCCATCTTGTTCTGTTTCATGCTAGTGATGATCAGCAGCTTCTCTCTGGGAATTTCATGAGCGCAACATGTTAGGACGCCATGCTATGGCCATTGTACAAAATTAGTATATTTCCACCAAACACTATGTGTTTGAAAACAATGTTTGAAATGTAGAAAATGTACTTGAAAAAAAGTCAGACATATTGAGATTAAGCTAAGAAATCTTCTAGAAAAAAACTTGGAAACGTCTGAGTATAACAAGTCAAAAATTTGCTAGAAAAGAATCAGTAAAGCTAATTTAAGAAATTTTCTAGAATTCATTTTTTTTATATAAAAAAACTGGAAATGTCTGATCTAGAAAGTCAGATTTGCTAGAAAAAAACTAAGACATTTTGAAATTAATATTAGAAAATTTTGAGAAAACACAGTTCGAGAAGTCAAAAAATTGCTTGAAAAAGTAGAACATTTGAACTTAATCTCAGAAATATTCTGAGTTACAAAAATAAAAAAATTCAAGACTTGTGAAACTCAAAAAAATGTCAAATTTTTGTCTCAATTTCTGACATTAAACTAAAAATTCTTGAGATGTTTTTGCAGCAAATGTTTGGCTGTTCAAATTCAGAAATTTCAATGGGAAAATTTTTAAAAATTATTTTGACTTTTTTCCTCAATATTCTGCCAAAAATAAAGTCGGAATTCTCTTTTTTCAGTTAGAAATTTCCAAGTTTTTTTCTTGAAAATGTCAGATTCATCTAAAAATTTCTGAATTTTTCTAGCATTTTTTTTTTAACTTTCCAAGTGTTTTCCAGATTTTTTTCCTGTTTTTTTTAATATATTATTGCTTTGTTTTGATTAATTTAAAAAGATTTATTTGACAGAAACCTACTCCTCTTATTTCTCTCTAGCCTGACGCTCCGCTCTGCCACATGGAAATCAAAGTGCAGTCGTCTGTCTGCCTTCACGCTGTGAGGTAATTAGTAGCTTCTGCTGTCAGGATTCAGGCTCCTGTTTATCTTTGTCACAGATTGTCCATTAAACCATCGTTAGTCGACTAAATTCTGCAGAACTTCGCCCCATTTACAGAGTTACAGCCAAATATTGGCCTCATCCTGTAATTGATGGCTCCGGTTTAGCTCAGGCGGATCTGTTTTTTCTGAGGTTAATGCAAACTGCAGAAACAGGAGGACACTGAGGGTCCGTCCACATGAAAGCAGGATGAAGCCAGACATAAATCCTTGCTGCTCATCTGCTCTGAATCCGGAGCTTTTTAGGATCTAATAAGAGTGAATCTATGAGGCCGCCGTCCTGGGGTCGTTTTATGTTTGCCTCTTTTCATTATTCATCATTCCGCTTCTGAGGCTCAGACCGCAGCAGGACTGTAAATCTATAGACGGCCATGTAGGTTATCTGAGCCTAATGCTAACTTTGGCACGGCGACAAGCTGCAAATGTTGATGATAGCATGCTGAGGTTTATGGAGGCTGTTAGTAGTTACACTGTCAAAAATCAACAGCAATAATTCTGATTATTTAGCCTGACAGAAGAAAAAAATGAGGCTCATTTATCACCATTTATTTAATTCATTTTGTAAATGTCACAGTTGTTGGCAAACAAAATTTTTTGAAGTTAAATAATTTGCTTGCTAACTTAATACTTAGTTTGAAGCAAAAATATTAGCTTTAATCTAGGTATTTATTTTGTAGCTAAATATTTTACTTTCTAAACAAATATTTGCATGTAGTTTCCTTACTAAGCAAATATTTTGTTTGAAGTTAAATATTACTTTTGTTAACTAAATTGCTAAGGGATTTTGCTAACTAAATATTTTGCTTGCTAACCAAATATTTAGTTTAAATCTACCTTGCTAGATACAAATTTTATCTGGTTAACTATTTTGTTTGAAGCTAGCTTTCTTACTTAATTTGTAGACAGAAGCAAAAGCTTATACTTAGCATGTTAACAAATTATGTGATTTGAATACTAACTTGCAAACTAACTATTGAATTTGGAGCTACATATTTGCTTGTAAACTAAATCTTTCACTTGTAGCTAGTCTTGCTGAGTACTAGCTACAAGCTAGCTACCTAAGTATCACTTTGAAAAATTAACCCCCATTTTGTTCTCTGATAAACTCAGTAATTCAAACTATTGTTAATTTCTGACTGTGTATCTTTTCAAATAGAAAAGATACACAGTAAAATTAACATTTCCCCAAAATTTCCCCAAACTGTTGTGATTTTGTGTTTCTTTCCCGTTTTCTCAGCACAGAGCAGAGGAAGGCTGGTTCTGAGCTTGGTTCTGGTGCTTTTGTAAGTTTTTCCTTGTAGAAAAGGAGTTGCTCCTTCCTATTGTCAGCCAACAACTCGGTTAAATCGGCTGTGATTTGACATCGTCTGGTTTTCACAGATAACTGTCTGTTAGTTCTGTCTCACCAGAACCTGCTGGTGTTTCTCGTAAATACCTGGAAACTCTACAGATGTGCTGGGATCCAAACGTCTTCCTGTTTCAGTGTTTTACAATCCGTTTTATTGCCTCACTCCGCTGCAGCTCGGGTTGTTCTGGAACAGGTTCTGCTCCCTGAACAGATGCAAACATGCTGCAGCATTACTGCTGGTTTACCAAATGATAAAATGCAAAACCAGAACGTTAAACATGACGTTCCAGAGGTCAAAGATTTATTCATTAGGGAATTACCAGTGCTGGGCACATTTCAGCTAATGCGCTAATAGCAGAGATAAGTTTTTGGTTAGCATTTTAGCTAACTTTGAAAACATTCGCACACACATAGCTTCCCCTAAAATAACGTCTTCCTGATCATTTTTAAATCTCTCCATTCACTCAGTTATTTTGTAAACTTTCAGGTTAATAAGTTGCAACATCTGTATTGAAGTTTTGGTTATAAACCGTTAAAAATTCTCCAAGTAGTGAGAAATGTAAATTCATGCTCTTATTTTGAAGTCTGTTTACACAGCAGTTTTGTTTCCTCTGCTCACTTTGTCTCTTTCCCCCCCCCAATAACTTGATTTAAAACAAGAAACATACATATGGAGGGCCAAAACTGACATAATTAATAAATAAAACACGGACAGTAGAAAACAAAAATACAATGTTTAAGGAAAATATAGAACATAAACTATAATGTCAAAATTAAATTAGTGCTTGATGGTTGTAGTCTTTAAGGGTAGATATAACTTGAATTGAAGTTAGTGCTTTAGCATTAGCTTCAGCTAACTACCATGTTGATGTGACGTTTTAGTAGTAGCTTCCGCCAAATAGCATTAGTGGAAGAAACGTTAATGCTTTAGGATTAGCATAGGTGAATTTTTGAGTTTTGAAAATTTTTGTGGTTTTTCGAATTCATGTGTTCAAAAAACACAGGAATTTTAATTTCAGAAATTTTCCATAAAGAAATTGGAAATTTGAGTTTAAAAAACCCCCACATTTTTGAGAAAATGTCAGAAATTTTCTAGAAAAATACTGCAATATTTTTATTTTAAAAGTTGAAAATTTGTGAGAAAAAAATCTCAGAAATTTTCTGGAAAAACTTGGAAATTTCTGCATTTCAGAAGTCGAAATTTGCTAGGAAATCTTTTGTAACGCAGAAAATTTCCATAAGCCAAAAATATTCTACTTTATTACCTGAGAAAATTTCCATGACTTTTGTAGCAAATACATGAAATCAATCTTACAATTTCTGACTAGCATACCTTAATGGTCTGATTCCAGGGCTACTTTGGAAGAGGAATGTTCCTGAAATGATGATCTTGTGTTAGCAACAGCAGACATCAAAAGATCCAAGAAACAGCCATTAAAAAGAGTTTCAGCTGCAGAGAAGAAAGGTTCAGGACGTCCAAGAGTCTCTGTCTATAAAAATGATCAATTTGACTGAAATTACACATTTTGTTCTTTTATCCTTATTTTATCTCATCTTAAGTTCATATATTTACTTGATATCTGTTGACGCATTAAAAACGGAGCCAAATTCCTCTTTTGTGCATCACAGTCTTGGCCAATAGAGCTGCTTCTCCTTCTTTGCTGTGATGGATCCTCCCTTTGATTGATTGAGACGTGGAAAACCCCTAAAAGGAAACAAGTGTGTAGCTATCAGAACCAGAAGTTTGACCAGACAGAAGAAAAACTGCAAAATATTTAGTCTGTGGATAAATCTGCTGGGAACTGATATCCTACATCTTTAACTATTACTATAGAATGATGCAAGATGCACAATTAGCATTCATCAGCATGAATTCTCCTGTTTTTTGTTATGAATTGTCCCCATATGACTGTATCATGATTGATGATTACATATTTCCTGCAGACATGAATCAGTCTAAAGAGGATTATCTGTTGTAATAAAAGCAGTGAGGTTCATCCAGACTCTCCTTCCTGCTCATCATGAATCAACTCGGTTTGATTTGGTTTTGCTTCTGGGTCAGAAATTTGATTTTAGCTTAAAGTTTAAAAAAAAATCGATATATTGACTTTCCACGCATTTCAAAGGGGTCAAATAAAGGTTTCATAGAGATGGCGGGATGCATTAATGGTGCACTGAAAACGTAGGGACTAACAGACAGCCATCAGAGGTCGCCTTGCACTGTAAAAAATGTTTTCTTGGTTCAACTTAAAAAATTGACGCTGCAATTTCCACTCAGCTTTTTAAGTTACCAACATTTCCTCTTATTAAAGACAACCTATTATGTTTGAACAGGTTAAAATAGGTTATAGGCTAGACAAATTATGTTTGTTACATTTTTAGCACAAAATCCTTCTTAGATAATGAGATTTTAGTCTGATCAGTTCAGACTGAGATGTTTTAGGGTGTCTTGTCACTTTAAATCCAATCCAAATCAAAACCCAGCTTGACGTTTACACTCGTACGATCCAAACAGATACACAATTAGACAAGTGTACGTCTTTGAAAAGCAAAAGTGGAGCCACCTGCACAGCCAACAAGAATACAGTGAGAACAATTTGGGAATTTCCAAGTTTCAAAAAGTCAAAATAATTTAGATATTTTTGCTTTCAAATTTTTGACTTTTCAAGCTCAGATATTTTGTAGTTTTTTTTTTCTAGAAAATGTCTGAGATTAACCTGAAATTTTTTTGGTGAAATTTACTCTACAATGGTCCTGCTGTTGTAGTTAGTGCTGCTGCCTAGTCCCTCTAACAAAAATGTAGACTCCTGTTTGTAATCTCAGTTTTAAAAAAGAAAGCGAAAATAATCTGAAAATAATCTGAAATCTGAAATAATAATTTCAATTATTTGAAATAAATAATTCAAATCTGAAATAAGATGTGCTATCAGAGGTCAGTTCATGGTCTGGAAGGGAAATAAAACCTGTCTGACTGTAAAAAGACCTGCAGGAAGATTCTGCAGCTGCACCTGTGCAAATATCAGCTTCACAAGAGCAACAAGAAGGAAACCTTTGTTTTTGACCTCGCCGCGGCTTTCAGCAGCAGAATGGACAGACTGGGTGTTTGTAGATATTCTCATGTGCAAACGTTAAACCGAATCCCTCAGGACAAGCAAAGCCTCAGCAGAGCGTCATACAGACTCTCAGCTTGTGTTGGGACATTGTTCCGCGTTGTGAGCTGAGCTCACGACGCCTTTTCTGTCTGACATTCCTCGTCTTCATTAGCGTCTGTGTTTTTATTACCGGGATAATTAGCATAGCTTTGCAGTGACACTTGGCTCTGTTTCCCATGCTGTACTACATACAGTACCAGGCGGTCTGGCTGCTGTCAGATGTTCACATGGTGCAATAGATGAGAAGCAGAGATCCATTTGTCAACTGGTACCATTAAGCAGCCACCGTTCCCAGTGTTCCACACCGCTCAATCCCACAAAGTCATGTGAAAAAATCCCCTGAAATATTCAGTGTCTTTATTAATAAATGCTGATATTGATGTATTATCCTTTTCTTACTTATCTGAAAAAAAGAACGTTATCTAAAAAGAATGAAAAAAAAAACACTGAAATTAACATTTTTAGTCACTAAATTAAATTTTTTTTTTTAAAATCAACCAAAAAAATCAACAAAAATTTTATTTTAAAGGAAACCTAAAATGAAAACGTCATATTTTGCATGTTTTATACTTTTATTTTGGTCTTACCTGTTTCTAAAAGCAGTGCAATCACTTAGAAAAATTAATGAGTTTTTTTGGCAATATGTTCATGAGCCTTTTCAAAAATCTTTTTATTTTTGGGTTACATTCAATTGGCAACAATTTTCTGTTTGCTGCACAACGGCTGCTGGAATAGATAATTATTTTGTTGACTTACCATCCAGAAACCAACTGGACTCTGGGTATCTGAGGGTTTCAGCAGGTCAAATTTAAGACTTTTTAAGAACTGTTTTAATGCCTCCATTAACTAAATTTAAGACTATATATATATATATATTGGGAATGGTTGTGAGATCCTTCTGTATCAAGCATAGCAAAAGCAGTGAAACCTATGGGGTCTTTTTGTTATTAATAGTAGCTTTGTGCTTTTTACTCTGTAAATATCTATCTACTGTTTTTACCTCCGTAGTGCCTTAGCTTAAACGGGTTTTTTGTGTGCGTAGTATCTACTTAGCCTCAGATGGGTTGGCAACAGTAGTGAATCAGTGGCAAAAACAAACGTCGTCCAGGCAACTGGCAATAAATTGGCTTTCATTCTTAGTAGATGACAAAAAGCTAGCCAGCTACTAAGGCTATATTAGCAGCTAGTTAGCGGTACCCTCAACCACTGACTCAAACTTTTGCCTGACAGAAAAATCTTACAAGGAAAAAAAAACCTACATAGAATATTTGAGATTAAATAGTGATGCATCAACATAATTTAAAACTTAGGATTAACATATTTAAGGCCGACGTTTAGTTTTTTCAACAATTTAAGACATTTTAAGGCCTTAGTCTTAATTTTACTCATTCACACATCCCCAAACAAACTGGACTAAACTGGTGGGAATGCAGCCTTACAGCCAAACAATCATGGCTGCTGATAAATGCAATAGTTTCACCGAGTCAGGACGATTAGCTCAGCATGGCTGTGGGGCTCTCTGGTTTCCTTACATGGTGTTAAATTGTCATGTGAACTTCTGACCTTTGGAATGGAAATATTAAAGTGCATGGCATTAAATGGCATTAAAAATAATTTCTGTTCTGTCTGGAGGTTAAATCAGATGGAACTTCGGATTTGCAGATGTTTTCAATGACTTTATCCTCAGACATCTGGAATTATGTGGAAATGCTAACCTTTACAGTCACTGTTGACTCATTTGACTGTCTGGGGAAGTGGACACTTTAAAAATCTAATGAAAGTAGATTTAATAACCAAATAAAGCCTTTTATTCATCTACTTAATCTTCAGATGAGTTGGAGTCTGCGGTGGTGGCATAAAGTTTCCGGCTGCTGGTTCCTGCAGAGCCGCTCCTGGCTAATAATTCAAATCACCGTGGAGTGAAAGGGAATATTTGCTTTGGCTTTCAACACGTGGAGAGAAAAGCAGCCGTGTGTTAAGAAAAACAGCAAAGAATGTCAAAACCTGCAGTAACACATGGACACATTACACTTGATGAGAGGATCGAGGTGAGCTGGACGGAACAGAGAGAAACCATGCGCGTTCAGGCCTCTGGACGGTTAGCATGTAGCTAAGGTCAAGGTTCAACCTCATCATCGTGCTTCCCTCTGCTGAGCAGACAGCTGTGTTATTCAAGATGCTAATGTCCAGATGTATCAGCATAGAAAAGGAAACCAAAAATTTCATAGCAGACTGCAGTTTTCTTAGCACTTTAGCATGTTAGCATTTTGCTAGCTTAATTTTTCCAGCTAATTCCTAAAGTGTTAATTTTCTTGGCCGTTTTGTAACCTTTCAGTTGAATAAAGTTCAACATCTGTGTTGTAGTTTTGGTTATCAGCTTTTAAGAATACTGCAGGTAGTTAGATGTTTATGTAAATGCTCTTATTTTGAAAGGGGTGAAGGCTGTTTACATAGCAGTTCAGTTTCCTTTCGCTGTCTCTATTTTCCCCCCAGTAACTTTATTTAAAACAAGGATACAAAGTGATATTATTACGACTTTATTCTCATATTAATTTGACATCGTCATTATTTCAACTACTTTCTTGTAATATTATAACTTTATATTCATTTTTTTTCTTAAGACTGTCCTAATACTTTGTTGTATTAAGATGCTCAAGAGTCCTCATCGTAATTTATTTTTTATTTTTGTTTTAGTTTTCATGAAGTTACTACTTAATTTTCCTAATATTCATGTGGAATTCTCATTATTTAATAAATACAATTTTAGTTTGACCCAAAGAAACAAGATGGTCGCCGTGGATGCACTGACATCACTTTGAACTTTAGTAAATCAAGGAAAAAAATAGTGATTTACAAAAAAAATCTTCAAACCCCTAAAATTGGACTGAAGAATCTAAACCAAAACGTTTACAGAGGTTCATAAAACCCAACAAGATGGAAGTAAACAGTCTTTGCTTTTTCAATGTTGATTTAAAAACTCAGATTTGACTTAAAGACTGACTATTAAGTCCATTCACTCGTTGGTGCTTCCAGTGAAGAAAAATGGTTTTGCTTTTATCTGACCAAGGAATAAAAGCCAAAGATGGCGCTGATGCTTTGTCAAGCCGAAGACATAATGAGATTTTTCTGAGTCAGCCGCTGAGAGTTTCTTCCACCAAACGTCCGGGGCCAGCCACAGGTCAAGCCTCTCTTTGTGATTTATGGTTTTCTTTATCAGGCATAATGATCGCTCTCACAATTAGCTGGAGACACGCTATCAGGGCCCGGCTCTGGCTCAGGGCTGACCCTCGCAGACGCAGCTGCCTCTTAACGACAGCAGAATCGGGGTTTTTGGTTTTAATGGCCGGAAATCGAGGCTTCAAGCGCTCGTTTCGCCACCTCAGAGGAACGGCTTTACCTCGTCACCGCAGAGCAGCGGCGGTGATTTCTGCTCGTGTCACGCTGCGCCCTTTGAGGTTTTTAGTGGCCCAGTAAATCGTCGTTCTTAGTACTTCCTTGCTGCTTTTAGGTTTCGGTGAAGGTGAATTTTTAAAGCTTGAGATAAATTATAGGCGCCATGAGTCAGGGTGAAATGTAAAGTAGCAACACAGGCAGGAAAAATGAGTGAAAATATGGCCTTACTTACTTCTAGAATTAAAATTCACCTTAAGGGAACATTTGAAAAGTTTCTCCTGAGGGTTAGACAGAACACAACCTTCAGAGAAAGTTCAGGCAAGCCTCTCTGAAGGCTGCAGGTTTTATGACCTTTAGGTAAAAATATCACAAACCCAATGTTGCATATAACAGTCAGGTAACCTTACGCTGATACTAAAATAGCAGTTTTTTATTCAACAAATGGGAAACATTCACTAATGTTTAGTGTAAAGTTTCCTGAAAAAACAGTGAATCATTTGATAAACATTACAGGAACGTCAGCTGCGAACTTTGTTGACATAAGAACATGTCTGGGGAATGTTAGCTTCTGGAAAACTAATGAGACATTTGCTAAATGTTACGGAAAGGTGAACATTTTACCAAAACTTTACATGTAAAATCAATGTTTGTTAAACACCCATTAAGGTGAAAACAATCTGCAGCCTAAGTGTTTCCAGAGCTCTAGATAATGTTCTGTTAGCAAAACAATTTGCTCAAGTGATGTTTGCTAAAGACTACTGAAAACTTAAACTGCAGCTTTCAGAAAATTGTTTTCAAACATGTTGACTTAAAAAAAGGGTAAGGAAATGTCTGGGAAAAGGTTGCTGGAAGGTTAGTGTCAGAATTTAGCAAACTGTTTCTAAATAGACATATTTACTAAAACTTATCAGATAATTCACTAACGTTGTCCAAACAGCAAAACATTCTGGTTCGGCTAAGATTCCGCTAACAAAACTTGCTAAACGCTGATGGACAGTCAGTGTTTAGCTAGAGCATCAAACAAGCCTTTTGTAAAAACTCTGTTGACATAAAAAGTAAACTTTAGGTGAGCAGTTTGGAAACATTAGCTGAAACTTACTCAAAATAAAGTCTTTAGGAAATGTTTCAGAATCCACAGTGGTTGGAAAACAAAAAATAAAGTCAGACAATGAAACATCTGGAAAATTGGATAAAAACTGCAAGAAATGGTATCACTTTATTTGAAGGGGCTGAATAAGACGGACATGACACTGTCATAAACATGACATAACTCCTGTCATGAACATGAATAAGCCTTCATGAATATTTATGCCTCGTCATAAAGTGTCATTCGGTAAATTATGACACTTTTAATACAAAGTTGACATTATTCAAAATGTCTTTGTTATGACA
>CAEGAF010107617.1:0-38896 GCA_903067075.1 Micropoecilia bifurca | reverse complement strand
ACGTTGTGTGAGTGCGAGTCAAACGTTGTGTGAGTGAGAGACGAACGTTGTGTGAGTGAGAGACGAACGTTGTGTGAGTGCGAGTCAAACATTGTGTGAATGCGCGTCAAACATTGTGTGAGTGAGAGACGAACGTTGTGTGAGTGAGAGACGAACGTTGTGTGAATGCGCGTCAAACGTTTTGTGAGTGAGAGACGAACGTTGCGTGAGTGCGAGTCAAACGTTGTGTGAATGCGAGCAATTTGAGTATTTTTTTGAGTGTGCGTGAGGGTTTTTTTTTGAGTGTGCGTGAGTTTTTTGTAGTGTGTGAGAGACAAAACCTAGATTTTGTCCTAAACGGCCCCTCATACTTAGCATTTTCCAAAGTTTCACTTGTACACTGATCAGAGAAACATTACCATGTTTTCTCTGTCCTGTACTATGTGATGAACTGCAAGCAAGAACCTAGTTGTGATATTGACATATTTGCCCCTCCTGATTTTTTTTAACTCTCCAGCTCCCCCTCAGAAATGGTCGGTTGGTAGGTAGGCAGGTAGGTTGGTTGGTTTAACCCTCCCTTTGTTCGGGTTGTTAAGTTGTTCCTGTTACTCTTTCTTTCTTGGCATTGAGCTCCTGTATTTCATTCTCAGTATTTGTCACAAAATTCACTTTTTAGTTTTTTAGCACCAATTCAGCATTCTCCTAAAGGTCTGCTTTATATAAAAAGTCTTGCAAGATGATAGACTTCCCTCAACTTAAAAAAGAATAGAAAATACGCAATGAGAAGGGCAAAATGACAGGAACAGAGAACGCTGAAAGGTGGGATTACTACAGCACACCATCTTAGTGTAATGTTTGATTTGGTTTGGTCTGGCCACTTAAGCCTCATGTTAGTCCTTTTGTTTCCCTAAAGCAATGCTATAATCCCCCCTAATGCAGTGGAGAGGGGTGAAAATTAGAGAAACACCCCAAAGAGGATATGCATATAGGAAGTGGCATGGTTGTAGTTAATCGGAGAGAAGGATAAAATGCAATGATTGGAGAGTCGCAGTCGAGGAAAGAAAGCAGGTTGCTACAGTCACACTTTGATTTAGCTACTACTCCAGTTGTCAGTTTTTTTCTCTTAAAACCTCTTTCACAGTCCCTGTCATTTTGTCTTTTTCTATTGTTGCCTTTCATGCTTGTTCCCCCTATTTCTCCTTGTCTACAAACTACAAAAGCTGTTTGAAACAATCTTGTCTGTCCTTCCACACTTGTTCACCTCCTATAGTTTCCCCATCTCAAAGGAGTTATTTAGCAAAATTCTAACTTGCATCCTAGCTGGAAACAATTGGTGGTTCTTTTAACTCTGTGGGGGCTCAAAACACAAAGGCCCCCTCCCGTCCCCGCTCCAGGAGATACAGTATATTTGAATATGTCTTCTTACAACAAATCAGTAACGTTGCAATGTCTAAAATTGTGTTTGTGTCCACTGGCGTGTGCCATCAACCCATGTCTTTTTCAGAACTCAAATAATAGCATGCAGCATGAACCACTCTTGCCAAATAGAGTTAGACCATAGTGAGAAGAAACAAAGTCAAAGACAAAAAGAGTTAAAGGTGGCACAACTGGAAACCACATGAAAATTAAGCTGTATTAAATCATAATCCGGTTAGCGATGGCTGGCTGTAATCTCACTAATAACATATTCAACTCCTAATCTACAAATCATCTAAAGAGAGCAGAATTTTACATGTTGGATTTTCAGAGGCTTGTATATAACGATTATGGCTTCTTTTTGCAAGTGTCAAATGTAAGATGGACTCACAATCTGCAAAAAAAAAAACACACACACACACAATTATTCCCTGCACTTGTGGGGAATAAACAAACTGTGTTGTGATAAGCAATGTAATCACTAAAGAAAGTCAAGTTGTTGTTTTTTTTGAAGGATTTGGGGAAAATGGAAACCCTGATTTTTAGAAGAAAATTATTTCTTTAAATGACTGATGCAACATTAAATGCTTTTGGATAATTTATGTACAACAAAAACATATATGTATTTCATTTAGAACATATATATTTGTATTGTATTCAGGGGCCTTTTTGCCTGAATACAATGACGTCCACTCTAAACATCTTTGTTAGGACCTCCTATTTTTTTTAATTTATAATACTCTTTGTACATCAAATTGAGATCTCAAAGTATTTACACACTGATGACGGCAAGATGCTAGATTGTACCCACAGCTGCCTTGGACCGGTCATTTGGCCAATATAAGCCATTGGCCTTTCTGACCACCACATTCAGCCAGGGACACATACGACGATGGTAGACAAACTGAGAATTGAACCAGCGACTCACCAATTGTAGGGCAAACTCTGTTGTGCCCAACCCATCATGTGATCAACCAAAGAGGTAGTGCATATATTTGGGAAATGGCAAACGCATATATTCAACCCACTTTACTCTGGCATCCCTAAATATAATATTTTTTTCCCCCAGTTTTTCCTCGTACTCCGCTGTGTTTTGCAAGTTCCTGTTTATCGACTTCATCACAGGCAAATAACAGAGTTGATGGCAGAACACAGGGCAGTCTTTCAAGAAAACCTAACGGGTTAAAGACTTCAAACTGTTAGATTTAGATCAAATCATACTTGTGTGTTAGGAAGATTCAGTCAAACTGCAGACCTAAATCCAACTGAGAAGCTGTTGCAAGATTTTAAAAATATGTTTTTAAACAGACTCTCTGACTGCTGTACTTAATCTGTTTTGTGAATAATAGGCAATACTATTGGAGGCATACTAGTAGTGCAACCACTCTATTCTGCAATCACAGCAGTAAGTATTGACCATGTGGGGCTAAAAGCGTATGCACACCAATTTTCCACCACATTTTATTTATAAAAATATGCTCTAAAAAGTTTGTATTTTTCCTCCATTTTGCAGTTATGTGTTACTTGATTTGTGTTTGTTCCATAAGAAAATGTTACAAAGTTCAAAATATTTTCCCGAGTCAATGCAAAAAGTACAAAGAAATGGCTATATAGAAAATCAGTCTTCTGACACAAACAAACTCTGTCCATGTTACACAAAAGCAGTGATACACCTTGGCATGCACAAGCAGTCCCACTTCTCCTCCATTGGCAGATGTGCAGGCATATACACGTATAATTGGCCTTTTTGGAACAAAAGTGGCCCAAATGTGAGTCGCACACATCACTTGGTTGGCTGTGGGTATCAGGAAATCCAATATGGATTTGCTAAATGAACGTGAACAGAGATGGAGAGAGCGGCCGAGTGTGGTGTAGAGGGATGGGGGGCAAGCGAAGGATGCGGGCAGGAAAGCAGGCAGGTTGTTGATTACTCCTAGTCTAGTGTTTAACATTGGGAAATGCCACATTGAAAATGAAAATGGTTCTCGTATCCTACTGTCAATTGCCTTGTTAGCCATGGCTAGATAGAATGAAAGCAAGCGAATGGGGGGGAAAAAAATAGTTTGAAGGTTTGGTTAGATTACCACTTGTCAAAACAGAACTCTGAAAAAATATCACATAAAAAATCCCTTTAAGTTCACAGAAATTCTCCTGTAAATTCTCATTGCAAAGAAGTTGTATTTTATTATACAATATTTTGGAAAAGTAGTTATATTTTTTTTAAATGTAGATTTTGTTATGTCATAGCTACAACTCCAAATCTACTATTTTGAACTTTATAAGTAAACTCAGTTATGTATAATTGTGAAGCAAAAGATCACAACAACCTGTTACTTGCAAACTTTTTTTTGACTACTTCCTTGTATGTAATTCCTTCCCCCATATATTTTATGTATGAGGAAACTACTTCATTATCAATGCTGAAGAAAATTATTCTTTACAAGTATTATTATTCAAAAACAAGTATAATTTCCCTACAATCTCACAGAATCTCATCTACTTTCTGGTGGTCTTTTACAAGAATTCCCTATAAAATATTGTTTCTTCCGCACTATAAGGCTCACCTAAAAACCTTCAGTTTCCTCAAAAGCTGACAATGCACCTTATAATCAGGTGCGATTTAAATATTGAGCCGCAACAGGTCTAGCATCTACGGTAAGCAGCCGCCGACTTCATTTTTGCCCGTATAAGAAGAAGCGCGCGGTGCATGCTGGGGTAGTTGTCAGAACGCTGGCTTGTTAATAAAGTTTGACTGACCTATCTACCTACCAACCTGATTATCAGGTCATTTGCAGGTCATTTAGCATCACGTTCTCCACAAACATGCTGTTCACGAACTGAGAAGAGTGACCATCGTCCAGCCACGCCCCGGCCCAGTCGTGGAAGGCTCTCCTCGCAGACCGGAGTCGGACAAGAATTCCCTCACTTCATTCTGATGTGACACCTGTTGGTTGAAAAGAGGTGAGTCTCAGAGTATTGCACAATGAGGACAGAGAAAAGATCGCAAGCACAAAGGGAAACGTCTGAACATCTTTGGTCATGATGAGGTCACCAAATGCCTGCCAAAGCAAATGTAGCACAGGCACAGGACCAGAGGTAATGCAACACTTCAGCTTTAATGGGTGTGTAAAAAGTAGCTTAAGGTAGCTTGGAAAAGCAAATTTACCATGAAAGAAAGAGCAAAAATCTGACAGTGTGATTTCACTTGATGAAAATTTGCCCAATAGGCATGGCTGTGGAGACGAAACTTAACATATCAGTGGATCAACTTAATTATGAAAACAGAATGAGTTCTAACAAACGTGTACCTGAAACCGCAGGTCATGTTTCATCACACATTTGAGTGCTTTTTTTCTGAAATGAATCTAAAATAAGCAACTACAGTGCTGTGTTATATACGCTCAAATATCAATAACAGCCACTCAGTGACAATTTAGATAAAACCGATTGACGTTTCCCAATTCACCATGTGTGGGACACGAGGGATAGTTAACAGCTGCTCCAACCTAACAATAATATGCAGTATTTTACATGATCATTTATTTCTGATTTACAGACATACCTTGCTTTCTTTATGCTTCATCAAAGGTCTCTTGAGACACATATTCATAAAAACCCAAGCAGAATGGACTATAACAATGGTAACACAGTAGACACAGTCTGCCCAAAGGACCATCCTTTTGTGACAAGCCTTAGCTCCTAATTACCCTCTGGAGATAAAGTCAGAGTCTGGAGCAGCACTAATAAATAAGGCCCTGGCATTACTGGCTATAAGATGCATTTGCCCCAATAAGTAATGATGTTTCTATCAGGACAGGACCTCTGAACCTCCTGGGGACCAGTAATCAGTTGCCTCATCTAGTTCCAGGATAAGTAGGACATTGCCACTTTATCTCTCCAACAAAAGTGATACAAATGATTACAGCAAGATGGTTTTTCCTTTGAATTTTCTATTTATCAACTCTGATGATTATACTGGGAATTGTCCATAGAGATTTCTGTCAGGCTTTCAATTTCTATGTGAGCGCAAAATGACTCCACATATTACCCAAGAGAACTGTGTGTCCCTTTGATGGAGATCTGGCTTATGCAACATGGCATTATCAGTATTAAGCATTTCTTCAGAATTCCCAGTTCGACATCTAATAAAATATGTAAATTATATTGAAAACACCAGATTTTTAAGTATGTTTTTTTTTTTTTTCATCAAAAGAGCCTTTTACGTGCTGCATCATTTTTGTCCAGTTCAATCATTACAGTCATCCAGTGGTCAGTGAGTGGATTACACCTGGGACAGGTCTCCAGTCCATCATAAAGTTAAACAGGACAAACTACCATTTACACACAGGCACAAACTCCAAAAGGAGAGACCAGTTTCCCTACAGTACATTTGAAACTAAATCTACCAACATTTACTTGTACCAAATAATAAAAAAGACAAGTATGTTTTGTTTTGTTTTGTTTATTTCACTGTTTGAAGTTAAATGAGACCAAACTTCTCTTGTTTTAGGTCCCTTAGAATGACCAAAATTATATATTTTTGCCAAATGCCAGAAAACTTACGGAGCACATCTTTAAGAGATTGTTTGTAACTTTCTTTGAATTCAGAATTTTTATATAAAATTTCTGGCCAGAACTCCAGAAAATATGTTTCTGGCCTTATTTCCTGTATTACTCTGATACTGCCATTGTCTTTACCACAAACATTATTAAGCTTGAATCTAAGGAATCTGTGATCATTATGAACTGCAGGATCCCGGGTCTAAGACATTTGGCACAAACTGGATTTAGTAGGTATCGCAGCCAGGAGCAGCAGCATAGATCTGTCTTACAGAGTGAACACACACAGGTTACAGAGATTACATTTGTGTGAATCTATATCCTTCAATTGTCACTTTGCTGCCTGTACATTTGAATTTCCCCACTGAGGGACAATAAAGATTATATCCTTTCTATTCCATTCTGTTCTATATATTAATGGTTTGCAAAGACATTTTTTTTTGTTTTTTTCTATACCATGTCCATGTATTTGAATCTTTGTATGTGTAAAACTCTATTTCTAAAAAAAATGTTTTCTTCATGTTGTATTACAAGTTGTTAATTTTGTCATTTCATCCAATAAATGATGCAAAATCATTTAACATCAGAAGTTATTTAACAAATTATTACTTGGTAATTAATTTATTTTTGACCCAGTTTAAAAGTATTCATCTGATGGCATAAGACTCCTGTTTTCTTTTTAGTCATTATGGCTGACACATCATTATCTATTTATGCAGGTAAAGTTAAATATGTTTATGCTGCAGCAGAATATCCACTCTTTCCACACTTAGGCAGGTGAGGGTACAATGCCCTGACCAAATTTTACTTGCTTGCAGTTGTTCTCTCTTGTTTCTATGGAAACGGATATGCAAATGAATTCATAAGCACAAACTCCAATATTGCCAGATAATCAGGCGATACAGCCACTTCCAATGAAGTAAACACAGTCCAGTAATTATGAATGTGGTTTGCTGGTGATGTGACACCTGTGTCCCATCCCATGTGTCTCTTTGAATTGGACAGCTGTGCTAACAGTGAAAATCATGGCAAAGTTCACACACACACACACACACACACACACACACACACACACACACACACACACACACACACACACACACACACACACTGAAAAGTCTGACAATAATCACATGCACAAACAGAATGTAGTAAACATCAGTAAATTTATCAACAAAATTCTAGGTTTTATAGTTAGCTACAGCTATCTGGTTATTTTGTTGTCTTGTTTTTATCCATCCATCCATTTTCTAACACCCTTGTCCTTAATGGGGTTGGGAGGGGTGCTGGTGCCTCCAGTGAACGTTTCGGGTGTGAGGCGGGGAACAGGGTTAGGGTGTCTTGTTTTAACACATTTGTCAAATATATTAATTTGTCTATGCTAATTATTAAAATAGTTAAGAACTACTTGGCTTTACTGACAAAAACCTTTCAAAACAAACCTTGCTCTGCAAATATACACATATATACTGGAGTGTGCCATTATTAGATCATCCTATGTGTTATTTCAAGTTTTATTTGTTACATATTTCTGGCATTGCTGTGTGAACAATTCACAACATGTTCTGGAAAAAAAGAAAAAAAATCGAAACTACTTAAGACAAAGTAACACACTCCAAATCCCATATGGGATAAATCTGGTGTGGTAATGTTCATAACTTTATTGTGAATATTCCATCATTTTATTGGTTCTGTTATATTTTCTGAGTTGAATTGAATTTGTTTTGTTAATAAACTCCTGTGTATTTGACAGTACTTATAATTGAGACTGAACTTTTTGGCTATTTCATCAATAATCAAGTGGTGCCCCAACTTGAAAATTTGGATTGAAATTACAACTTTTACTAATAAGTATGGACTTAACATAATTGTTTATAGCCTTTATTGTCTTACCGCACAACAAAGAGTTATATGGCCATCCACAAGTCTCATTCGTCCACGGAGACAATTTCCAGATATCTGAATGTACTATGTACTTCATCTCCATAGATCAATAAACTGCATGCGAAGGGGAATGAATAAGATGGGTTCTGTTTTCAAGAGATTTACATTTTTTTCTGTGAAAATCTGTGCATCAACCACAAAACAAAATTAAAGGCATTAAAAATAAAAATAAATAAAATTGCATGATCAGGAAAGAACATTATGTAAAAACAATATCGCCAGGAGAAAGAGAGACATTTAGTCTTCTGCAAGTTTAAAGCTAGTACTGGGATTAATTTAAAGCTTCTATTTTAAGGCAAAAGGTTTGGCTAAATTGATAAACAGAAAGTAATGGTTATATTACTTTATGCATGTTGAAACAAATATTTAAAACATGATCGACTTCTGTCTTCTTTTGTCACAGCCACAGAATTAAAATCCAGTATCAAATGTCAGGTTCAGTTAGTGAATATAGCATCATTGGAGCATGAAATGATTCAATATGTGCACTGCCTTCCTTTTGTTTCTTGTCTCCTCCATTTTTCATGCTTATGTGACTCTCAATATAGAAAATTTGCATAACTTGAAACCTGCTGCCACAGGCACCCATCAGCCCTTCACGTGGAATCCCCTAATACTTATAATGTGAGGCAACATGCCCAGCTGATGGGAAGACTGTAGAGTTTAGTTATTTTATGGGACAAAATAAGTGCACAACTGTGCAAGTGACTCAGGATATTAATAAGCAATCATTTAACAGAAGTAAAAGACTAAGATTAAGTATCGTAAATATAGTGAATGAAGCAGTTTGTGATGAAAAAAAGACAGCACAGATTTAAAACACTTATTGAATTATTTGACCTTCAGTTCCATCTGCTATCCTGACTGGCTTCCAATAAATAGTAGTGCCATGACATTTTTTGTGTATAGTTTTGTAGAGTCCGGCTGTGTAACTTCACTGTTGTCCTGAGTTTTTAGTGAGACTCGCCTAAGCTTGTGCTTTAAGATTATTGGATAGTTCCTGTTATCATTTAAGAAGAAAAGCATTTCTATAGAGCTTCCACAAAATGTTTATGCTAGAAAAAGCAAAGCAAATTAGATAGAATGGTTTCAGTGGAAGTTTTAAAAATAAATGTTTACTTTATAATGACATAAAACAACCAACGTCAACCTTATTCTGTAGTGTTCAATAATGTATTTAATATAGAGCTTGATTTTCACCAGTGGGAGATTATAGCTTTTGTGATTATGCTCCACTACATATAAAATAAAAATTAAATGGAAAGGTGAAAGTAAAAATAGAAGAGAGGAAGGATAAAGAAAATACAATAAAACACCCAAGAAGTCTGCTTCTGCACTTGCAGAAAGAGTGAAAACAATAGCAGCCAAAAAACATTTACCTTTTAATACAAACGTAGATGTTTGCATTAAAACACAGCCAGTTACACGTGTGTGTGTATGAGTGGGCCTGTGTATATGAGTTTTTTTCACATGATGGTTCAATAGCAGATGTGAGGGGTCACAGAGTTGCCCCTCTGGACCAGAGGCAGACATCAGGCAACTCTAGAATATGTGACCCCAGGAGGAGCCTGGGAGGACCCAGAGGCCCAAACACCAAGAACCCAATCCAGAGAAAAACAGAGGTGATGCTCTGGGAAACCAACCAGCAGCCACAGTGCAGAACCGCCAGAGGGCTGCAGTGATAGGCAAGACGACAAGTTATTTCCATAATTAAGAGCTACACTTCAATAACTTAACAAACTGGAAAAAACTGAAACATCTCTGTAACAACATGTTAAAGAGTGGGCCCAAAATATAGGGAATAGAAAGTGGCAGTGAATGTTTGGTTTTAAACCTTACATAGAACTAGAGCATGTATGTACTGAAATAATTGGAATATTTTTGTAATCACATTTATAGAGAACGCACAAAAAAAGCTTTTCTGAAGAAGGAAAGGCATTTAAACAGCAGTTGTACGTTAGTATATGAGAATGGGCATAAAAAACTACACATTCTTCAGAAGATTAACAAAAAAACATAAAACACATTAAATTTATTTTAGAAGACTTAGAAAATACACCATATTGCATCTGAATGTGTTGGTGACTCGAAAGTTTCTACAAGTTTAAAAGTGTGTTTGTGGGAATTTAAGCCATTCCAACGGTAGCATTTATGAGGTCAGGCACTTGTGTAATAGGTTTGGTTTGGCTATGAATAACTATTAATAAGTGCCGAAGGCAATTATTAACAAAATTGAGGTCAGGAAACTATGCAGACCAGCGAGGGCATGTTTTACAATACTGCATGGTGCAATTTACATTGCAGTTAGTGATCTAAGGCTTTTTCACAGCTGCTCAGCCATAACATTTAATTTCACGAAACTCAGTTTTTGAGGCAATCTGAAGGATATGTAAAGTTTGAAGGTCTTTAGCTTTTGATTCTCCAGACTGTCTGTGCAGTATACATTCAGTATTGGCTGTCCTTGCTCTGTAATTATATAAAGCCTACCACTTTGTGGCCTAATTGCAGTCATTCCAATTAGCCCCTAATTTGTTATAATACCACTAATAGTTGACTGTGGAAATTTCCAGACTAGATGAATTTCACAAGTGTGAAATAGACTTCATACAAGTGAAATAGACTTGTATGATCCCACGTATGATCCCACGCTGGATTTCCCAGAACTCGTTTGTCTAACTCACTCTTTCAGAAATGTTTATTGGAGCAGCTTCCATGCTGTGGTGTAGGAAGTGATTGGACAAATTGAATGATTTATATGGGTGGCCACATACTGTTGGAATATATGGTATATATGAACTTAATAATGTGCATCAGCATCAATGTGTACTTCATACTAATGATTATAAACCCATCCCACCACTGCCTGTGCCTGTGTATAGTCAGGAGATGGTAAGGTACACTCTGGACATGTCACCAGTCCATCACAGGGTAACACAGAGACATACAAGATAATCATCCACTCACACACTCACTTCAAAGAACATTTAGAGAGACTAATTAACCCAACATGTACTTTTTCAGACCAGCAGTCTTCAGCTCCAGTCCTCAAGAGTCTGTATTCTGAGCCTTTTGAATCAAAAGGCTGAATTATCTCCTCAGTATGCAGTGAATTTCTCAAGAGTCCTGCTAATGACCTGATCATCAGGTGTGTTGAAGCAAAGACACATCTAACAGTTGCAGGACACCAGCCCTTGAGGATTAGAGTGGCAGTGAGAGCAGGAGTACCCAGAGAGAGTCAGTATATATAAAGAGATACGGGCAAACTCCATGCAGAATTCAAACCCTGGACCTTATTGCTACAAAGCAACAATGCGAAAACTGTGCCACCATGCAGCTCTTTGCAAAATCCATCAGTCACACACAATGGAGCTATGACTAAAGTTTTAAAGATTAAGAAACAAGAGAAAAACATATGCAAAAACTTAAAAGTTGTTTTCTTTGACACCAGTCAACCTTGATCACTGAAGATAAGTACTTGTCCAGCATCCATACTACTCTGCATTACCCTGAAGACAATTTACTAAGTATAGAAATACAAATCTCCAAATGTAAGTATTTGTCTTGGTTTCTTTAAAATAAATAAATAAAAAGAGATTCTGTCCTTGCGTGGTTTTTATTTTAAATGTTTTACATTTGAACATTGAAACAAACCGAGGTCTTGATGCAGAGCTTGAACTCTTATTAGCCATCCCCCAATGATAGAGAGAGCTTCTAATTAGGAGAATCACACTACCAGTAAAGGCTGCTTTTATGCCCTGGTATGCAAATTGTCAGATATGTTGTGAATGTTTTACACTACAAACCATCTCAGGAAAAGGCCTGTGCTTTTAAAAAAAATGGGGCATATGTCCCTACCATTTACACTTTATCAAAAGGAAAGAAAATAATGAATTAAACACATTACATGCAATCTATAAGTTGTTGTAAATTTATTGTTTGTAATGCAGTCTAAGAACCAAAATAAAATACTTGTTTAATCCCCAAAGTTATAATTTTGCCATGGAGCATTACTATTAATTAGTTAATTAATTAGTTATTTAACTTGTTTTAAGAAAAGGGAGACTCAAATCTCTAAATTTGTCACAAAACGGTGTACATGTTCAAATTAACTTTAACCAGAAGCAACATCACAAAGCAATGCAACTGGTTCCATATTTTGGAGCTGCTTCATTTTTGCATCAGTCACAAATCAGATGACACTCCATACATGTTATAGCAATCTAGTCCATCAAGTCAAGCAATTTGCATCTACTCTGGATCAGGTTGCTGTTGTCATTTTTGGTGCTACACACGCAGCTGCTACAAAACCAGGAAAAAAAACAGTTGTTTTCTAGTATTTGATTAACAGAGAACTGAAGTATTTCCTTAAACTGTGTGGACTTGTTGTCCAGTCAGACAAAATCACTATTTCTTACTGAACAAATAATGTTTGGAATGGAATTTCTAAATCAGTAAGAGATGCAAGCAATGGACTTCATAAATAATGAAAAGCAGAAGTATTTTTGTCTCCATTAGAACCCATTTGATATGAGTTACGTCGGGATTTAATTTCCCTCTGGGTTTAGTAAAGTACTTTTGAATTGGATTGAATCAAAGACGGCACCAATGTCCACTCTGTGACGTAGGACATCTTCATTTAAGACAAATGAACTATCATTTCCTTTGATTGCTTTTAAAGCGTACACCTGTATTCACTCAATCACTGTTGAATGAAGAAAATATACTGGAAATGAATATTTCCTCACATTTTCACTATTTTCAACAAACAATGGACATGTACTTGTCAATGTTGGACAGATTGAAACATCAAAATGCTGAAAACATTTTTTTTTCAGAAGTACAGCATGAATCATCAAAAGTTTGAAGACCAAAGTTTTCCTTTAGCGTGTTTGATAATGAGATTCACGTTGTGTGTAACGAGTTTTGATCAGCCTCTTTGTTTTCTGTGAATTTTCAGTGACGTCACACCAAACTCATAATATGGAAGTCTTTGTAATTTATTGTCCTATAATAATATAATTGATACTTGGCAATTCAGGGGCATGATAATAAACAAACACAGATTTCTGAGACTTGGAACAGATAACCAGATGGTTTTGATGCATTTATTTGTTTGCAAGCCTATTTCCTGAAAGCCAAACTACTAGCAAAGAAAACAGAAACGATTTCCCTTTGAGTGTTGTTCTGTGGATTCATGAGAGGCCCAGCGCAATTTATGGTGCTGTATAGTAAAATAAGAAATGGATCTGTACAAGCACAGTGCTTTACATGTTTCATAAAGCTGAATAGACAGTTTCGTTTTTTGTACACATTCTCATGGACCCAGAAAACAATTTGTTCATTACCAACTTTTTTAATCATATGTGGCTCCATCTTTCTGTTTAATGTTCTGTTGTCGTTCTGATCCAGAATTGTCCCTGGGTGATAGGAGTGTCTCTAATCTGACCCAGATCATAGGAATGAGTTTTCTCACTACACCCATTCGGGAGTCAATTCCCCCTTGTTGCAGAATGGAAAGAAACCATGGGGTGAAATATCAGATAACAGAAAAACAATCAGTCTTTGTATGACCGTACACCACAGCTTTTGTGTGTGTTTGTGTGTGGATGTGGGCCCATGCAGGCCTACATGCAAGCAGCAATATGTGTTTTTGTCAGTGTGTGATGGAGGACCACAGATCCTATCAGGCTAATACCTCTGTTGGGTCTGTGACTCGGCTGAGAGTAACTAGATGATAATTCTGCCCGAGGTGTGTTTGTCCTATCAAAAACAGAGGGACAGCAAAATAACATAAGAGTAAATGTGAGAAAAATAGATCCACCTACCTTTAGTGGTAGTGGGTGTTGATCGCTAGTTGGTTAGTTGATATGCCAAGCACAAATTTATGTTATCAGGTGTTTGGGAGTGCTGGTGATTGTGCCCTCAGGAATCAATGAGACCCAAGCAGACAAGACTCTGTGTGTGTTTATGTTGCATCGGTTCTAGTTGGGGATTATGTAATCTCAATGTATATATGCCCAGTGCAGACAACCAAGGAACATGCAAAAACATGCACATATTTGTGCAAACACGCTTACAAGACCTTTAAACTGAATCAACTCATAGTGCACAGGTCAAACTAAATCTTAATCCTAACCACGAAAGTTCACATCTGGCAACACATCTGGAGTTACCAGGTAAGGTAAGTCCTTACCTTTTTGGAAAAGGTTCCCCAACAACAGGAAATTTGGTAAACATTAGTTATTCAAAGTACCAACCTCTCAGTACAGGCATATAGATGTTTATATGTGCATTACCACATAATTCTGAATGAAGTTGTGTGGTACTAAAATATGTTTATATTTCCTAAACACAGGGAACCTGCTGAAATGATTACTAAGTAAGCAAGTACATTTCACCCAGGACTGTACATTGACTGTCAGAGTGTTGCCAGTCTCGATAAGTTCCATGGATGACTAAAAAGGCAGAGCCCATCCCTGTCTGGTCTCTACTGAGATGTTATACTTTGCAGCAAAAATGGCACCTGGATATATTTCTATTCCATGGATGGTTGCATGATGTCAAATGGATGGGTTCATAGAAAAATGACAGCCAGCTGGACGGGTGGATCGACTGACACAAGGATTGATGGATTAATGAATGGATTGATGAATGGTGGATAAGTGGATGGATGGATGGATGGAGGGATGGAAGTAACTTTAAGGTGGAAACGTCATGAAAATAGAACTGTACACTACGCACTCCTTTTTCTCTATCTATGCTTTCTGAAACTGCCTAATTGTAATCAGGTCGTTAGTCAAACTTGTCCCTAGTCATGCTCTTTGCTTAAACGTAAATACCTGCTATAGAGATACATGAAAAACTGCTTCTGTAATAAAAAAAAGCAGGAGTAAAAGTCAAATAAGTAGAAATGATTTTACAAGTTGAATATTTTTAGCTAATTGCAGAGATCAGTAGACTCTCATGTTAAACTGCAACGTGGCTAATAAAGATGCGTGTAGACTATAATTCAGACATCAAACTGATAGCTTGGCAGCATGAGGTGCTCAACGAGCCATGCAGCTGTCACAGGTTCAGGTCTGGCAGCTCCATAAACCACCTAGAAAAAAAAAAGAAAAGAAACAAAGCTGGCGTTTCTGAACACATCTGATGTACTTCCAGATATGTTTCCTAGATGTGCAAGTTCATTTACTGGAATGTAAGCCAGTGTGAAAGACACCTCAAGATGTTTCATGTTGTGGATATAATTATTCATGTGTTACATTTGTGTGTGTTATGTCAGGAGTGAGGTGTCAGAAGTTCTTAGAATACATTTGCCAATAAAACCATCAGATATTTAGTAGACAAGTCTGAATATCTTGTTTTTAGAGTGTTCAGATTATAACACTAACCGATAAGTTATATCTCTTTGTCATCAATGATGGTTTATTAGAACTATACCCTTATCTATTTTCTGCTCTTTTAAAGGTTTAAGGTCATTTTTGTCGACAGATAATACTACAATAGGGTTATTGTATTAAACTAGATTGAACTCCTGTTGTTTGATCTAGATTTAACACCTTTTGTGTTTAATCTAGTATTAAAACACACCAGGTTTTAATACTAGATGAATCTCTATTATGATTTTAGTATACACTCAAAAAACAGCTGAATACAGAGCAATTTATTTCTGGAATGTGTTGTGTTCTGCACATCCATTGATGGCTTATCATGTAATTCTTCAAAATAACCTTTAAAAATATCTATAATAGAAAATAAATTAATTTTGAATAATGAAATGGTAAAATGTATATTCAAAGTCTGTTATTGTTTGTTTTTAATTATTTATTTTTGATATTGTTGAAATAGTTTGGCATTATACTATGCTGCTCAGATCCTGCTGTGATTTAATCCCCTTAACTGTCACCCTCAAAAAACTAACATATATGATAGTCGATGGATCATTGAGGACACTGTCAACATCACAGTTAAATGGTTAAATACAAGTATAAAAAGTTGTTTTATGCCTCAGAAAGTCTAAAGTTGTAAGAAGTCGCAGAATATGTCTTCTTTAAGGCCTTATGGGAAAATGCACTGATCTAATATCGATAAAAGCACAAAGCTATCAGGTATATAGGAAAATAAACTCTTTAATGTACAAAAGGTTGTTTGAGTAATATTTCACAATGCTGAGCAAACACTACTGTCATTCTGTAAGAACTTGTCCCTGATTTCCTAATAGAGCAGAATAAAGCTAGATGAATAACATTTTATCAGCCATCCTGTCATGCAAAGGTTATGTCTGTAATGTATCCAAAAAGACACAAACTAGAATTGATGCTATTTTAGCATTTTTTTACATTGCTAGACTCTTGTCTTATATTTTTTATGAAATATACATCAACATTATAATAAGACAGGAAAGTTGGTAGTGTTCCTGTGTTTTTCTAGAAAAAACTGGAATAAGCAGCCAAACTTAAAATGTAAAATCCACAGTCTTACATGTTTACATATGTTTAATGTATTTCATGCATACACATAAACGTGCATAGCCCCTTCACTATGGGCATGACTTTAACCTTTTATTCCTCAATCAACCCTGGCCAGACTCGTCAGATTTTCATAATTTAAAACAGCATACATCCTTTCACTAATAGCAGAAACTAAACCTTTAGCAGAATTTCTACTATCATATTTTGCTCTGTAATTCCACACCAGTCAGGTACATTTCAAAACGCTCTGTTAAGTCTGTTCATGCGTCTGTATCTTTATCACGATTTAATTTCCTTACCCTGTAAACGTATACAGATGGACACGCATGCACACACCCCCCTAACTTTGGGTGTGTGATGCATGCAGTCAGGCCTGATAAATGGAAGCGTCTAGAAAGAGGAATGAGTTGGTGGCTTGACCTCCCTCCTGGCATGTGCATCCTTCTCCAGACTGCCTTATCACCAGACAAATGGTCATAGTGGCCCACATATCACTCCCTGAAAAACGGGCACCCCTTAAGTAGTCTACGAAGTGTTTGAAGCATCTACCTAAAAATGTCTGAGCTCATACATACAGGGTTCATTCGTGTTCTCAATAATCCACAAAATGACTGCTTTTTACATTTCAATTTGAACTGTTTAAATTTAAAGTCAACACAACATGGTAATATCTCATTTTAAAGTCATAAGGCAACTATATACGTAGACACAGAAGGGAATTTGTCTTAATCTTTCCATGCAATGTCTACAGGTTGTAATTTCTTGGCTGTGCTCAAAACTAATTTGATAGTGTAATATTAAAAAGTAAAAACTATGAAGAAATCATTCACAAAACAGTCTTATAAATCTAGCATGTGTAATAAAAATGTCTTTTTGTGTCATTACCATTGGTAGTAGCTGTGAAAACATCTGTCATATCTTTATGCTATGTGTCCATAAGGTACCTTTTTACTTTTGTCTAAAGTGATTATAGCATCGGTGAATAAAGTAATCATCATGTCTTGCCCTTTCCAGAGTATGGAATATGAAAAAAGAGATTGTTTTTATGCTTATATGCTACTGCCTGTATATGAATATTGTGAGTTTATTGTGTCTGTCACAAACTTGCGTTTGAGGTTGTGTGAGTAATATAGAGAGATACACTGTATGGCTGGAAGTTGATTCATTTTTCACATTTAAAAATTAATTTCTCAAATGGATCAATAAAAATACTGGCTGAATGCAGCTTTCTAGTCAGCACTTTGTCTACTGCAGGGGTATATAGTGGGTGACCATGGATTCACAGTTTATTTTAGTGGTAAATGTCCTGGTATCTTTATCTTTTCTTGGTATAATTTCACATCTAGATAAATAGCTAAACATTTTTGAACTATGGTTCTGTTAAATAAGTAATATCTTAGCTGCAGTGGGTAACTGTTATCCGTCTTCAGAAAAAATCTATATAAGTGGGTTCTGGAAAAGCTGAAAATGTGAAGGACCAAAGCAAACTTTTTAGTCTCTTAAATCAACTCCAGAGTTTTATACCAACACTATTTTATGAACCTTTTAACCAAAGTTATCCAATATGTGCCAGTGGCTTTATTCTGGCCCACATGAGTTTATTACAAAAAAAGGTCAGAGATAGAATATCTTTATATTCTAAAATATTTAGAATGAGAAAAATAATATGCGTATTATTTTAATTTAGACTCCAAAAGGAATCAATAATCAAAATAACTTCAAAATCTGAAATGAATAAAACAAATTTATCCTGTCAATCATCATTTAGCATTCCTGACCTTCAAAGACCCTTAGTGATAAGGTTATGCTAAAGGCTCCCAACATACTTTACTCAAATTGCCTGAAACTTTTCTCATTAATACAGATGAATGGTGAAAAGTGCGTAATTTTCTCTATTGCCACATCAGTGCAAAGTGTTGTCTGATTGGTCAGAAATTTGTTGCCACGTTTTATTCAGAAATATGCTTAAAGAACAATGCTGATATTTATCTCCAACTAATTTGCTTTCACTTTCCGACAAAAATGCTTTTGAGGAACGTTTATCCAATTAGAAACAGCCTGCTGCAATAAGACTAATAGCTTGCTAACGTAACCTTCACATTGACAGAGGAATGAGGGATACATGTGGCGTGTATGTAAGCATTTGTAAAAGGCAGGGTGGGGATCAATTCTGGGAGTTTATGGCTTCCTAAAAGAGAAGCCAGCCCTCATTACTCCTATCAGAAGCCCCTACACTGCACACCGTCCCAATTCATGTTATGTATTTACTTATTTTTGCTTAAAAATGTTGGTAGAAATGTGTGGACGAAAGTTTTAATTTTTTTCTCATTTCTGAAAAAGCATGTGTTACACTTCCGAGGGTTGGAGATATGTGATATGTTGGTATGATGTAAGGATAAGTAATACAGAACCTGTTTGCTGTTCATTAAGCCACTTTAAACTGTCACTGTGTTGTTGTGTAACGTAACAAAATTTAATGAATGTTTAAGTGTAGCCTAAACGTGAATCACTTAAAATACCAGGTTTAATTTTTCTCTTTTTTTTTACTTTCATGTATCTATAAATTCTGAGTCTGTGAATGTTAATGATGTGCCTTTATCTCCTCGCTCCACAGGCCATTAATCCTGAGTGTGGGACAAGCAGTCATTACATTTTTAACCCAGGTCACTTACTGTGGGTGGCAGATAGGCGCTATAACAAACTCTTCCTATGGGTGTGTGAGCGACACGCATCCATGTCTATGAGAATGACCAAAAAAAAGAAAACTTTAGCATTTCAAGCAACTTTCTACACATCCGCAATGTATGTACTTGACTCAACAAATCTGTTTGCATAATTCTGGTGAGTGTGTGTGTGGATGTGATATGTAAAACATGACCTTAAGATAAAACCCTTAGCTCTAGCAGTGCTAATATTATCCTCTATACCCCTTCTAGGTAGCTGCTAGATAAATTTCAGCTTTAGAGAATAGGTGAGCCTCAAGGAGACAAATTAAACATATAGGACCTCATAAGAGCTCTCAGTACCTTCTTTATTTTTAAACTGCTTTGGTTGGGTAAAAATACCCCACCCTTTCACATTGTGTATTTTTCTTCGAGTACGTGCCACTCATGCCTATAGAACGTTTGCATCATGCTACTTGATTCACGCCCGCATCAGGTCTTGCCACTAGCATATAGAATGTCTATGGATTGTGTGACATTTTCCCTGTCCTCTTGTCAGTCTTCACATTCTATTTGTTCCAGATGGATGGGTTTAGCCGATCTGGGATTAAAAAGCTGGATTTCCATGGTAGAGTGATGAGCATTAGAATTCAAGGACTTACGACTTTGCAGATGAGTTACCCAGTAAGCTGATAACCTCAAGAATCCTATTTAAAATGAATCTGACTTTTATTTATCTCCCCTCTATTTCTCAGACCTGCCACCTGTATGTTTTTGAGCTTGCCTTCATGTTCGACCGTGGATTTGTGAGGTCGAAGGTGTGTGTGTGTAGAGCTCAAGGCTCCGATGATGGTCTAATATGTTTGGCTACCAAGGGAAATAAAGATCCAATACTGAGGGGTCAAACTAATTGCCTAAAAATACCCTCTCCCTTCTTGTTAAATATTTTTTTAAACCAGTGATGAACACACACACAACTCGTATGAATGTTTGCACATATATATTACACATTTTCTACTTGATATGGACAGAGCAGTTTTTCAATGTCTGTACAAAATCTCTGGAGTAATTCCTTATAAATTCACCCTTTCAATCTTTGCATCCCTTTGGCATGGTTTCAACCTACATATTGCCTCATACAGAATCAGCGTCAGCGCGTTATCATTGTTTTTGGGGCTACCTGAGGCTAGTCTTTGGTCACTGCATGGTATAAGTCAGCCATGAAGGGATAGTAATTGCATGCTGAATTGTACTGTCCCTTTTTGTTGTCTGTCATAAACGAAGGCAATGACCCTGCAACTGTCATTTCATATTTGAAGCAATGAGCTAGAAAGAAAGAACACAAAGCCCCTGGTCAGACCAGACTCAACTTATAAACACATCCCTCACAGCTTGTGTGTATTTAAGTAGCGAGACTTTCGGTAAGTTTGAAAGTTGCAGCCTCTTTTCGAACAAAACAAATAAGGGCTCATATTTCTTGTTCTTGTTCTTTGGTTCCTTCTTATTTATGGTTGCTTCAGTTTTTAAAACTTTGAATATTTTCACAGGAGTCCAATATGGTATAATGATGTAATAATTAAATAAAAATATGAAAGTGATAGGGGAGAAATACTGCCTATATTTTTAGTATGGACCTGTTGATGTTAAGTGCCAAACTCTATGTTACACCACGAAAGATGACAAGGTTAATCAGCATAGAAACACAGACAAAATATAAGTATAAATAAAATGCGCTGTGTGAACATTTTGGTTTTAAAGCCACAGCAAAGTAAGGTGGATCGAACAAAGCCTTTATGTTGACAGCAATGATTAACAAAGGAGTCAGTACCAGCAGAGAACTCCTCTGCACTCACTGTTTTCTAATGCAACACAAAAGTAAATCAAACAATATTCTGTTTTATTTTTTTGTATTCATAACAGAACAGACTAAAACCTAGAGCACACCCACGCAAGAGACATGGCAGATCAACGCTGCCTGGGAAACAACCCAGATGGCTCAAATACACAGTGAGGCAAGGAGAGAAATATTGTCAAGTGATTGTGGTCTAATTGTGTTTAACAACAAAATGTTAATTATCAGATATTATGCTCGACACAATTTAGATATAATTTTAGACATAAAAAAAACTAAGAAACTGTGCAAACTGAGGCTAACATGAGAATTTTAGCTAAACCTCCTCTTAATAATGCCTTCATTGTTTTACAGTCAGATGGCTGTCAGTGAAGACCAAACCAATGATGTTAAATTCATTGGATATGAAAATCAAATCAAGATCCTAAGCATCTTAATTCTAATAAGTCCAAAAAAAACCCAACCAAAATGGATTTTTTTACTCTTCAGGCAAAATCATATAATTTTAAAGTTGACGATGTACTTGAGACAGAATGTAAAGCGGTAAGATTAGAACAAAGCATCTACGTTTTAGGTCTGTCAGTAGCGACAGTGTCCCTCGACTCTCAGAGGGGCTGAGGGTATGAATAGGGTATGAATGTAGAGTTGTTCACCTTCATGTCTCTGTTTGAAGTTAGTAAACTATGAAGGATGACTCATTTGAAGCTAACATTGCTTTGAATGCACCCATTTGGATCTAATGCGTTTCAAAGCATGTGTGCTTTGAAGTTGATTCTCGTCCCCCTCGAAGGCTGCAGCTTTCAGAGATAGTCCTCTGTGAAGTCAGTGCGTGTCCCATTTGGAAGTCGATGCTTGTTACAGGATGGATAGGAGAGCAGCGCTGAATGCATGGCTGAGTGACGGTTGCTTTCTAAGCGTAGGTCACCGACTCTTATTGACATGAACTATATTGTGCTTCAAGTTATCTTGGTCTGTCAGGAGCACAGTCCACCTTCTTTGCATACACATATGCCCAGCATAAATGTATGCTAGGCATATGCATTCATAAGAATTTACATGAGATTCTGATCGGTACATCTACTCTTTTCTAATCCAAATATCACAGCAATTTTATTCATATGATACCAAAGCAAGAACTTAAGTTTTCTATTAATGTATGTTAAAACAGAAGATGGAGTTTCCAATAAAATAGTAACTTCCTGTTGTCAGGGGATGGTGCTTTGTTGATATTAGCACATCAACATCAACAAAAAAAAATCTTATTTATAGCAGCACAATTTTTGCAGCACAAATAAAAAATTATTTTGTGGCTAACCTTTGACCTTCGAAACATACATTTCTATTAATGTATGTTAATACAGAAGATGGAGTTTCCAATAAAATAGTAACTTCCTGTTGTCAGGGGATGGTGCTTTGTTGATATTAGCACATGAATTCAAAGTATGGTTGGGATTCAGACATGGAGGACTCATGCATTTCTGTGAAAGATATGTGAAAGATATAATAAAATTTGTGTCAAATAGGCCAAATTCGAGGCCTGATCCCGCCCCTTTATCAACAAAAAGTCAAGCTTTTGATGACATTCAGTCATTTAGGACTGTGCTAACTTTGCGCCTGCAATCAGTTGCAATAACAAGCTATGTGTTGCATTTGAAATCTTTGTAGATCAGCCTTAACATTCGTTCTTGGTCCGGAGCAAACAAACAGAGCAAAGGAGTTTTCTTGGGAGAATACATCCTAATGCTTAAGCTGAAATATACCGGTAACTCTTACCAAAGACAAACTTTCATCTGCTTTTTTCCATTCAATTGAGTGCCACTGCCCACAAGTAAAATAATGTGGAAGTAAAAGGTCCCCATCTGCTGATAAATCATGAGCCCCCAGCTGTCTGGGGATTTTAAAGGAGTCACACACACACACATACACATACACACTGCTTTGTATTAGGATTCACTATGCTACATGTCATCCATTCTTTGTGGAGAGTCTAACCTAAACTCTAATAACCCATACAATTTAATATCTGAAGACTGCTATATTTTTTATACAAATTTACATTTTCAGCTTAAGTGTTGAAGTATTGCACTACAAATACATGGTGTACTTTCTGATTTACAGTTTATACATTTGACAAAACATTTTTAAGTACATGGTTATAACAAATTTGATTTATAATACTTTAAAAGTTCAATTTCAACACCAAATTCAGTGCACATTAGTTCAGTACTTTAATAAGAGCTGAGGAGAGATTAAAACAGTTATTTCTGACCCATTTTACATCAGTCTCAATCAGTGTGCTGCTCTCAACCTGTTCAAAGTGTACATAGGTCATTATCAATTTTACAACTTCATTTTCTGTATAGCTATTGCGTAGATTACAATAACTATCCAGAAATATTCACTCTATTTCTATAATCAAACTGGGGGTGGGGGAGACACAAAAGATCAATGTAGAGATTGCAAAGTCTCTGGTTTGAATCTGAGTTTATACCAAGTCAAAATTTACATAGTAATTTACTGAGCGAGGAGCTCAAGAAAACCGCAGTCTGAGTGCAGTAGCTCTGAGACTCAACAAAATGCGACCCTGTGGAGAGATTTAACAGCTCCCTGCGGTGAGCCCCATCCGCCTGTAATTCACCACCGGGGAAAAAAGACAACTTGTGATAAAAACTGTTTGTCAGCATTGACATAAGTCATTACAGTGTCTAAGATAAAACCCTGGTTCTGACCAGTGTTTGTTACTTTGATGCCAACGGGAAACAGTAAATAATTTATACCAACTCTCCATGAAGTGAATTTGCAAGTCTCCGTTATTTGGTTGAGCAAACTCGTGTCAAGCTAAAGCTACACAGTGTGATTGCAAGGTAAGGTAAAATATTTATGTAGTATCTGCAGTTAAACATTTCTCCTTAATTTGGCTCAAAGACAGAGAAAAAATAAATAAATAAAATGTTATGCAACTTACTACCAATAACAGCATTTTCTTATCTCAAAAACTTTATGCTCACAAATGACAGCTTGAGTCACCTCATGGTTCAGCTGCTGTTAGCTGTAACCCAGGCATGAACAATGTTGTGCCCTCCACCCTCACTTTTGGATTAGAGTTCCCTTCAATAAATACTCCTGTAACCAAAGTGTTTACAATAAAGAAACATTTTGGAAGTTGAGGAGAAACTTCAGCCTCATCTATGGTCATGAGCTTTGGGTCATGACCGAAAGAACGAGATCACGGATACAAGCGGCCGAAATGGGTTTCCTCCGCAGGGTGGCCGGGCTCTCCCTTAGAGATAGGGTGAGAAGTTGGGTCATCCGGGAGGGACTTAGAGTAGAGCCGCTGCTCCTCCACGTCGAGAGGAGCCAGTTGAGGCTCAGGCATCTGGTCAGGACGCCTCCTGGACGCCTCCCTGGTGAGGCGTTCCGGGCACGTCCCACCGGGATAAGGGGAGACCCAGGACACGCTGGAGGGACTATATCTCTCGGCTGGCTTGGGGCGCCTTGGGGTTCCTGGAGGAGCTGGAAGAAGTGGCTGGAGAGAGAGAGGGAAGTCTGGGCCTCCCTTCTGAAGCTGCTGTCCCCGCGACCCGACCCCGGATAAGCGGAAGAAAATGGATGGTTGGATGGAAGGAGAAACTTCAGCTGAAGCAAGCAGATATGCTTGCTGCAGCATTTCTCTGTGAGCTCAATAGTCACACAACCATTGAAGCTATTGTTGAGGTTTTTTCTTCTTTTACAAAAAAAAGGAAAACATTTACGTAAAGGGTGTACAACCTAAGACTGTGACATATAAGTATATAATTATCACACATCACCTTGTGGTACTACCTTCTTGTTTCAGAGTGGACCGGAAAAGTATGCTTTTCTTTGAAAATGAGTTTTAAAATTGTTTTGAAAACTAATGGAAAGGCCAAATGACACCAATTTCAACCTCAAGATACTTTCTCTAAGAAAAAGCTGAAACCAGAAAGTTTTATTTGCCACAAATGAATGAAGGTTTTGGCACTCGTTCCCCAGCAGAAGACGTGGGCGCTGTGAAATGCAATAAGCTTTGGATGAGCAGTTTAGGATGAGGATCAGAGACGTCTTCCCCCTGGGGCCTAGACGCTGGCGGCGGAGGGCGGAGAGAGGATGGAAGCCTGGAGAAGCCGGTAGAAAAGTGGTGGAGGTGGTTTGAAGCTCTGCTGGTGAGCAGATGGAGCCATGGATAGATGGCCAAACAAACGGAGGCTTGCTTGATGACTGGCTATGATGAGCCGCGGTCCAATGCTGACAGGTTGCGACTGGATGACGGAGGTGAGGCTGAAGGAATCTTCCAGTTTGAATTTACGCCTAGGCCTAATTTGTTTCTCGAATTCAAGGTTTTCTTGCTCTGAAATGTATGCGCCTTTTTAAAAAGTGTAGATACGAACTTAAAAGAAATTTGAGGGGGAAAAAAGCCCTCAAGGAGTCGTATCTACTCTCTACCGATTGTATTTGTCATAGTTTAGATTGCTTAAACTAAATGCTTTAACCTTGTCTTTTCTTTAAAAATATTTTTTCATGCTTCTCAATACTCATTACTCAATCAACAGTTTCAGCAATTTATGTACTTTACATTTTGAATACATCAAAACCCTGACAAGGTATAGTATCATAATTGCCATTTAATAGTTATGTGATGTCAGTTTTCAAATATGAAAAATGGAAGGACAAATCAAAGACATATTTTTATCTCCTGTTTTTTCTCCTTTTCCATTGTTAAACTTAAGGATCCTGCATCACCTTTAGTGTGTGTGTTTGTGTGCAAGCGACTGCGTGGATCTGTGTGTGTTCTAGCTGTTAGACCACACGACAAAGGTTGTGTGTAATCCCTATTGTTGGTGAAATGCCACTGCTGTTATTAGGAAAGATTTATGTGCTGTGCCCAGGGATGAAGTCAGAATGCCAGCTTGTGTGCGTTATTAATGCATTCCACCAAGGGATAAGAGCCTGAATACCATAACACATTCATAGTTCTGAGTCTCTGTCAGATGACTGTCAAGAACTACATGCTTATGAGTGATTTATAGAACACACCAAATAGTCTCTTTATCCCTTTGTCAGTTCACAAGGCAAAATTAGTAAAAAGCAAAGAGAAAACATGTCAGTCCTTTGTGTGTTCGGCAAGACATTATATAAAAAAATATATATTTATTTTAAGAAAACAAGCTGATGGAACATTCTTTGCCCAAGATCTAATCACATGTCACAAAAAAAATAAATTATATTAATTCAGATTCACTTCATATGATTGGTTGCATTAACGTTTAACAAAACCAAAGTGCCTCTTGGAGGACAAATTTCTACTTAGGTCTTCCTATTGCAACAAATGAATGGATGGTGCTGCTGCTTGCAGAGGGATGCAGTGCTTTAAGGTTGCTATCAAGGACATAGTATTAGACTTTTTTCTCAATGGAGAAAAGTAATGACTTTTTTTGGTCTTTTATTGTTTTTGTTTTAACTTGAATGTTTTCACATCTTTAGATGAGCCAAACATCTAAAACCTACCAGGTTTACTTCAAATAAAATTCAGGTGAGTGAAGAGACAAAGTATAAAAAAAACCCTTTAAACGTCTGTTACAATTTGTCTTAAGAATCACTAATGGCATATTATTCTAAATTGAAACTAAATGTTGCACGGTATCCCAATTCTTGAGAAAAAAGTAACTTAAAATGTTTACTTTCTGCAGAAGCCCCTGATTTCACACATGTAATTTAATCTCATTATACAGTACATACAGCAGCTATGTGAAGGCTTCAGAAGATAGATTGAGAACATCAAGGTATAAACAATATCAAAGATTATATATTTTTTTTCCTTTCATCCTAAAATAGAAAGACTGTGGTACAAATGACCAACCAAGACATGGAAATCCACCAAAGCTAAACCAGAAGAGCATTAATGGAATTGGAGAACCTCTCAACAGAAAAATGATTGCTCTAAAAACAGCAACATTTTTGGAGCAATAAAGAAAGTCAATACAACAGACATTTTTCAAACAAGACATAGCAACCCTAAAGTCGATAAGTTGGGAACAGTGTTGCTTTTGCCTCGACTATCTGTCATCCAACCATTATGCTCGTAAACTACTGCATGTTTACATAATGACTTAAAAATAAACTAAAAGCTAATATTTTGGCATTTATTTTACCTTATGCATATAATCAGGCAAATACACCTAGAAAGTGTGCAATATCTAAGCATATGTAATAAGAAGACACATGCTTTAACTAGACATGTCTGTGCAAGCTAGTACAATTTAATAATAAATACAAGGATCGAGAAGCTAAAAAAATCAGATGAATACATATAGAGGGTTCATCCCATATTTACAAGAGCCATTTTTCTCACCATGTATATATCATGTTCATTTTGCTATTTTTTTCTGCCTTTGTGTGTGTACTTTTGGTTCTGTTTGCCCTTATATATTTTGAGCCATTTGAATGACATGCGTCTCTCAGTCTGTTTACAGGATATACGAGAAGTTCACTGAAAGATGGCAACAGTGAATAAGTAGCCATAATGAGATTTTTAAAGCAATTAGGATAGAAGAGGATAAGAGAACATCAAGAATAGGACAACTGAGACAACAGAAAACAAGAACCACTGATGACAAAGGAGAGGAAGCTGGCATAATCAGAAGAGAAGAAACTGAAAAGAGATGATGGGATACGGAAAGACATCAGGAATCACTGGTCAGGTGGTGCTCCTATTTGAATACAATCCATTTTGCTTGTCAAGGACACTCTACTTCTTTTGTCGCTTCCTTTTTGTCTGTTTTTCATTTTGACCCCTTTTGTTTGTCTTCTCTTTCTTCTTCTCTTTCCACTCACTCACTTCATTATTCAGTCAAGCTTTCCTTCTCCTGCAGCTGTGTCACATTAGCTAACCTTCACAGGTCTTTAATCCTTCACTATTCCTTCTCTGCTCTCCTTTTGTTGTTCTCTCTCCTCCCCCTCTCCTTCTGTCTCTTCTTGTCATCATTTCTGCCACAATACTGTATTGACACAGCTGTCTGCTTCATCAAGATTTCCATTTTATGAGTAATAAGGTCTCATTTGACCAAATAAATCCTCTGCTTATATTTGAGCTGCACCACTGTTGACCCTAAATTATCACTTCAATCACTTGCAAATGATGAATGTTCCTTCTGCCACAGCTAAAAGCGAGGCTATATTCAAGCCTTGAACTCTTTTGCAGTTGGACCGTTTTAAGGTCACTGTGAAATATTTTGTTTCGTTGTCCTTTTTTATCTCTAGCTTTAAACCCTAATAACTAGTGAATCGGAGCAAATTCAATCAATTGGAAGGTGAAATGGATGCACAAATGATGGATCAGGATAACCACTAAGACTTGTTTGTGCTCATTAGCTCAATGTCCATGAATCAAAATATTTATAAAACAAAGTGAAATTATGAACTAAAAACCCTAAATCCTGTTTCTCCTCACTTCTGCAATGTCATTAAACAGCTACAAAGTTAGAGGTATGGATTCATCATTCACATTCCACGTGTGCCAATAACACCAACTTTAACTTGCTGCTCCACCAAGTGTGTTTGTTGAACACAAACACGAAATGACAAAAATGTTCCTGCAAGCACCGGTTCATTTTCATTAGTAGCAGTAGATGAATTAAGATGAATGTGGCTCAATAATAAACATTTAAAGCAAACAAAAACTTACTGTGTTTTCTGCTTTCACTTCCCCGGTAGCAAATCCATGGGGGAAAACTATTTTCTGATTTTGAAACATCTGCTTCTGCAAAAGATTTGCAGTCCTGCCGAGACCAGATTAGATATAATTTTAGGCTTCAGTAACATCCAACAAGTATTTCAATCCCAGACAGCATTCTTAACCTACAAAGGGGAACTGACAGTGAAGAGTAGTCAAATACACCATTAAACTTAGGGATGGCTCAGGAGACGGGGGTTTGTTTCCTGTAACTGGTAGGTTGCCAGTTTGAACCCCCCACTTTGTCCATGTTACATCTGCTTCAAGGTACACACCCTCCTTCAAGACATCATTAACATTTCAGTGAAGTAATAATGTGCTTCAAAGCTTTTAGGTTGTTCATAACTTCTCCATCTGCAACACTGACCAACTAAATTTGACCATTTGACCAAATAATGGTCCTATGGTCAATCCATTTAGCTGGATCTAGGAGCTAAATATGCTAGCAAAGACAATATGAAAGCATTTCTTTAAGTCTTCCCATGAATCTATTAAAGATTAATTTACCTGATTCCTTTTAAGGAGTAAATGTTTATGCTTCCATTTGATCCTATCTGTATATTCGCTATAAAGGACAGTTTATTTGTAAGATTCTGCTATGATATTTGAATACATAATTCACTCAAAGTGTTGTTGATTACAGGAAAAGTCAGTGGAAGTGGAAGTGGAAAAAGTCAGTCAGCTGGTTTTACCGCTGTATGCTCTGTACCGTGGCTGCTGGAAGAAACAAGTGTTTTGTTGTTGACTTTCCATTTAGAAACCACATGCTGCATCTTTGATGGTTGTGCAGGAGGCTCCACTACTGCTTCAGACTCAGGGTCAAAGATATACAGTTGTAGAATTGCATATCTACTTTCAGCTATTTTTACAAGTATAAAGTGAGTGTAAAGTTGAGTCGGGGTGAGAACTGAGCAAGTGAAATCTCTGAGAATTTTGCGATTAAAAAAAAGATAATGAACATGTTTTGTGTAGTCCATAGACCAGTGTTTTTCCATTTTGGTCTTCAGGAACCACCGCCTTGCATATTTTAGGTGTGTCTCTGTTTCAGAACATGTGATTTAAATTATTTCATGGCCTCCTCTGCATGACATCAAGAGTTATAGAAGCCTGCTAATCAGGCTGTCCAGAAAAATGCCCTGAAAAGCGTTACATAAGTCTGATGTCATTTCATTTTATTTCTTTGGAACTGAGATGGCTCTTACATATAGACAATGTGCAGATGATGGTCCAGGAGACACTCTAGAACCTTCCACTGGGTCTGGTGACCATCTTCTGACATTGTTCAGAAAAGTTTGTGTTTGTCCATCACCTTGTCCAAACAGGACAGGTCTAAACTACAACAGAGAAATTAGGTCTGCAAAGAGAATCAACAAGTCTGACCTTCCCTTTATTTAGGATTTGTAAAAGTTTAGAGTCAGGAAAAAGGGGCAGCTAATTCTTCTGTAGATCACACACATCCTGGTCACAACCTGTTTGCAAACCTTCAGGTTGGTGCTACAAAGCGGTATTTGCAAAAATTAGACTCCATAGAGACGGTTCCTTTTCTTCGATGAGCTCTTGACAGTGGGAGATCCCACATCGATACGATGCATATTTTCACTAACTCAACCTTGTTTTCTTCTTCAAAAATATACATATTCATAAAACATATCTTTTTGACTTCCCCTTTCACAAATTTATTTTGACGACGTCCTTACTGAGAGCAAGTTAACTCAGTTGAACTCAAATTCCTTGTTTGTGTTCACAAACTCGGTTGATAAAGCTCATTCCGAGCCTGAAATTAATTTGAAAATACTGATGCAATGTCTTCAAAAACATAGAAAATCATAGCAAATGTCAAATAAAACAATGGTGGGTACAATATGTTCCTGCATTTAAACAAAAACAAAGTTAGAGAACACATTGTTTTTGTACATTAATTTGGATCTAAACCACCGAGTCAGAAAAGACGGTATTGTTCCTGACCTGCACATCTCAAAGAGGGATCTGTTCTACTCAGACAAGCAGTAATATCTCTTTTATCTCATCTTTGATGTCCCCCATTCCCAGTCACTGTAATCTAACTGTTGTATTTCATCATGGCAAAGATAGATTTGTCTGTATTTGATGAATAATTGTTATTCTAAGTTTGCACAAAGATTTTATGGAAAAAGAACAGTCGACTCAGAATCTGCAATTATATAAAAAATTGAAAGACAAAACAAGGAGAAAGCCTAAACAAATCTTATGAAATACACCGACATGTGGTGTGTAACAGTAGCTATTTGAGGCCCTCATCTTTGAACATATAGATACACATTAGTATTTGCAGATGACTGCGTTTGAATTTCTGATCTCAACACAAAACACAAAAATGAATTCTTTGCAACACATCCACCATCACCAAACAAATAGATGCGTACTGGCACAAATACAGAAATACATACATATTTGCCTCTTTGATCTCGTGATCTGACTTGGTGTCAGAACAAAGAGGCATGCCTGGCAGCTTGAACTCTCTCTAATCCTTAAAATTGATGTCCACTTTCATGGCTGAATGTCCCGGCTTTGACAAAGGCACCGCTTAGTACTCTCCAAGAGGTAAGACATCAAATTAGATCAAGGATAACTGGTGGTTTCAACATATATGGCACTGAAATTTGTCACAGAGTAGCTGAATATCCTGAAGTTGAACCACTTTTAACTTCAAGAGATGCACACTCCACACTGTTACACACTTTAGTCGTGTAAGAAGTGCTGTAAAAGCCTGGAACGTCAGCAGCAGAGGTACAGGAGAGCCCTGATCTCAGCCAGAATTAATGAAAATCTGATTTCTTTTTTACTTATATTTACTTATCGCATAGTGACTTGAAATAACTCAAAAGCAAACCACATGCAAGAAAAACAAACTATTTGTCTTTCAAAAGATATCAAATGAGGTTGGTGGAAAGACAGGAATGCTAGATGGCTTTTCATGAGTGAGCAACTGTGCTTCTTCGGCTGATCAAATGCAAAAGTGTCAAGTCAGAAATCAGACTGTCGAGCCTTTACTCAACTCTGACTTTCTCCACCGCTGTGTGCTCTCTTCAGGCTCAATTCATCTCTCAAAACTGGAGCGTTTTCTGGGCTTTCAGGCAACTGCCGGCCTTTTCTCGCACAAAGCTCTCTTTAGTTCAGGTTTTTGGTCTCCACCTATCCAACAGAGGGGATACAAAGTAGCACATGTGGTTTCCTGTCTCAGGCAGAGGAGAAACATGGGCAGCAGAAGAGTGGAACAGAGGTTTGCCCATTTGCATTCGTTTGGATATTTTTCACCACACGACTGCTTGTATGGGCACTGCCAAGTTTCTTTTGACATTGTTTAAAGAAAAGAGTTTCTGATTACGAGTCTTGCAACCAATAGGACAACCCCATTAGATGTTTCCATGCTAGAGTCATTTTTAGACTGGTTTAAGCCCAGAAATCTGATTACCCAAACCACAAGAAACTCTGGTCAAGAGTACTGCTACAGTTAGTAATAATCATCTAATAAAGTAAAGGGACACACTGAGTCCAGTCATCGCTTTATTCCTTCCTTCATTTGTCCTGAATCAGCCTACCTCCATCACCAATTCCGTCCCAAGGGACCTTGTCTTTAATGTTAATCCATTGAATCTTGTTAATGCTTAAAAATTACATTTACCCCTTTAGAGTCAACCTCTGGAATCTGGGATGATAGACAGTTTTTCTCAGTCAACAGCTCAATGGGAAAGATGACTGCACTGTGTTATTTCATCTCAGCTTTTGGTCAAGACTAAAAAGTGTATGTTCCATGTCTCAGATTGAATATGAGTAACTATAGAAAACAGGTCGTTTGTTTCTCTGGGTTTTTGGGGAGGTAAATTTGCCATTGGTACGACTGTTAATGTACTATATGAAAGCTTTCTGCGAAGTTAGGCTTTTTTCAGTTTTCTTCTGCTTTACTAGAAGCAGCTGTTCCCCTCTGCCAGTGTGTCTCATGTCATTTGGTAAAGACAGTTGCTATCCAGCCATTATCCTTTCAAGACGCAACTCATCCAGCAAGTGGAGACGGAATGATGCAGCTTGATCTCACCAATTCCAGCATTGTCTCTTCGCCTCCTCGTATGTATTAAGAATAAATAGCCCTCGATTATAAAATGCCTCTCCAGATAAATCCAAGACCCTCAGTTGAAACCTGAGCTCTGCTGAAGAAAATAACCAAACTAAAACAAGTGGCCAACCGGCCTAGATTTGTAACTCTAAATTATAATTAAAGAGAGAATGTGGCTTCCAGTTTGGTACTTTCCTTTGAGTTGTTTCTGATGTTTGAAGGGAAATTTCATATAGAAAGTTATTAACCCTGTCACTGTGAAACCGAAGCAAGTCCTTAAATCCATTTCGGAAAGTTCCCGAATGCCCACCTCCTGATCTGCTCCATCCCAGCTCATTAATCCAAAGGCAGACAATAAATTTTAGAGGTTACTTAGTAGGTGCCAAAGGATTTGGTGCCAGCAGTTTTAATTTGGAAAACTACAGCTTTTTGGAGTAATAAGAGGTGCACTGGAACATAAACACCTGTAAAAAAAAAAAAAAGAAAAAATATATATATCTTCACTTAAATATAAAATACATAAAGTCTTTATAAAATTTGTTTTTTCTTATAGTTTGTGTCTTTTCGGAATTAGCTTTCAACTTTTTAAAAATGTTTTGTCAGCTCAGGTGGCATTTATTTAGCAGTTGTCTGACATGAAAGCAGGTTATAAGAGAGAGGGAAGACATGCTGGAAACGTCACCAGACTAACCACGGCTCACAAACGTGTGACGGCCACTTCAAGGACAAAGGTCTTCATACATAAGTCGCACTTTTTACCTCTGCCTCACCCTTTTAAACTTTAATAGTTTTATCAGCAAGCTGTTCTTGGCAGCTTTCTCTTTGCTCAGAAACTAGATACAGCTTATCCTCAGTTAACTTTAAAGTATAATGACTCTGACAATGGCTACAAAGAAACATTCCTCAAAAGAATTTACAGTGTAATTGTTTTGGCAAGAGAAGTGTGGCTCATGTCTGTTGTTGATTTCTCTTAAGGCTATTTTCAAGTGATTTGGATTAAACTAAGCTGCTTCATTTCACAGCATACTGGAGACAAAAACTATAATTTAAGACATCCTATACTATGCAACAAAGAATACTTATATAGAAAGTGTGGGTCTCAGCTGACTTCAGTGTCCAAACCATGAAAATGACACATCATCTAACATCCTTAAAATTATATATATTTTTTTAAGTCCCAATGGTTTGTTTAATAAATCTTTATGAATTTGTTTTTCAACAAAGAAAAAAAAACAAATGCAATCTGCATTTTGCTCCCTGACTATTGTTTGTTTTTTCTTGTCTCTTTTGCTTGGCCCCTACTGTCACTTTGCTTTCTCTCTCTTCGCTGTTCCATCCTTCTCTCTGATCCCCTGGCTCCTCTCAAAAAGACAGCTCATTCTCCCATGACGGCTCCAGGCCACTCCTTCATCAAATGTATCCGTGTGCGTGTGTGTGTTTGTGTGGAATCGTGCATTTTGGAGAAGGGATGGTGGTGTTCATATCAAGTAATATTGGTCTATTGCAATGCTGTTTTGTTTTAATGCATTACATTTGTTGCTACTTTTTGATTGTCTTTTGAAAATATGTAATAGGAGATTTTTATATACTTAAAGTTGATAATTTAGCTCCATTTATTCAATATACATTCCTTCCTCGTGCTGCCATCTATTTTACCAAATGTACCAGTTCCTTCGACAACAAAACATACCCAAAACAAGATGCTGCCATTCCCACATCTCATAGTTTGTATTGGGATATCAGACTTATAAGCAAACCTCTTTTGCCACCAAATGTAACGATGGTCAGTATGCCCAAACAGTTAGTTTCATAAAAAAAAGGGACGTATATCTAAATATGAGGAAATTTGGTAATGAATGTATTTGCAAATGGAAATCTGGCTTTTTTGCATTTCTTTTGCAATAAAAAAAATTTGCTGGAAGACAAATGATGGGAGGAACATGACTTCTGACAGACAGCCTCACATTCAATAAATACTAAAAAAAAAATAACCCCTGGAGACAAAGGTTGGGGTTAAGTGTCCCGATGATAAAAGGCTAGGCTGAAAAAATGTAAAAAGACATGGACTGCATTAAATAAAGTCAAGACATTGTTTTATTTCTGGCCATAAATGTCATGATCTGTTGGTGTCCAGCTTCTTGTTTCCCTCGCTTACATGAATCTTCAAAAGAGATATATCTGAAAAACAGAAACAAGGGCTATTTCCCTTCACTTCATGTTGCTTAAATCATAACTCATGACAAACATCATGTGCCCTTATTCTCTTTTCTCTTTTAAGCATGGATGACACTTCAGAAGACCAATCTGTGTGTACTGCTCAATATTCTTTCAGGATTTTTAGACACCGTCTCTTTTTCTCAACATAAATTATTCTGGTGATACAAGGAACCAAAAACAAGGGAGCTTAAAAGATTTTTCTATTTCTAAATCAAAATTGTGGAACACATTTCCCCAAAAATGGCTAACAACCTAAAAATGACCTAAAGCACCCAAAGCAGTAGGCAACAAGAAAGTTTGCAATTATATGCACTCCCTGTTGTTTCAAAAGCTATAGGAGAGTAATTTCTGAACTATTGGTACATATGGAAAAAATATATTTGTGTATGATGTATATTAACAAAATTGATTAAGAAGATTGGAATTACAGCAATTAATCCATGGAAAGGAGATAGAAAAAAATAGTTAAAGCCTACATTAATAACTCATATAAATACAACTGGCATCTCAAATAGGGCTATTTGCTCTTTCCATCATGTCTTATAACTCCAGAAATATTTACTACTTACAATTAAAATGAGTTATTGGCCTTTTAGGTCAGAGTCCAACGTCAGTTGTCTGATGTCAGGTAATGTGTGTATCTTCCCTCCTGTCAGGATTTGTGTTTTTCTGTGTTTATTTTTGAGTTTTCCGTGTAGTCCTGTTCCCTGTAAGTCCTGTCTCTGCGTCTTCTCCGTTAATTGTTTCCCAGGTGTGTCTCGTTCTCTTGATTACCTCTTGTGTATTTAGTCCCCTCTGTTGTCTCTGTTCCTCTAACCTATGTCAAACGTATGTCTGTTGTCCGTTCCAGCTGCCAGTAGAACTGTGAAGTCCTGGCCAGCTTAGCCCTGTCGTTATGTCTGTCGGCTGGCCAGTTGAACTGGTTAAGTCCTGGCTAGCCTAGCTCGTTCTCAGTCTTTGTTGACAGTGCTACCGGAGTTAGCTGCGTGCTTGTTTCTGCCATGCTGCCTGTGTTGTGGACTGTAGAGCTTTCTTTAATAAATCATCCTTCATCATCAACACAGTGGCGGAACAAGTCGGCGCCGGGCCGGGGCAAATTTCCGGGCCCCCTGACCAATCACGGGCTGGGGGGCTGGTGCTTACGGAACAACTACTGACAGTAATACACCTTTCTCAACAGGCGGGGGCGCACTTTCTCACTTTCTCGGTCTATAGTCCGACATTCGAGCGACTTGAATCCATTCCTCCCTCCCTGGCTCCTTCAGACCCGGGCCCCCACCGGCCTGGTTCGGGGGGGGGCGGCCGCCCCCCCAGCCCCTCCTATAGCTCCGCCCCTGCATCAACATACCTGGGTCTCAGCGTTCTCTCCTCACCAACCTACAACCCCACAACGTGACACCTCCTAAGAAAATTCTTTGCTTACAAGGATACTTATATGACCTTACAAAAAGAATGACAGAGAGAGACATCAGAGGACAGAAGTAATTCAGATGTTTCTGAATTAGGACTAGTTTTTCCCCCACAAATAAATATGGTAGCAATAATAGCTCAAATCAAAGATATGTTTGCTGATTCTTTAAGCATCGATTCTAACATTTTACATCTTATGGATCTTCCAAAACTCTTCAGTGGGCTTTGTGTCACATTTCTATCAAGGTTGTGACTATTCCAATCTCTTCTGCACCTTTTTCTACATCTTTATATCCTTTCAAACTGACATCAGCAAATTGAATGCTCCATTTGGTGGGATAGTTGTGGCAGTGCTGAGCATAGACCGACACTGATTCAACTCTGGCTTTGTCAGCACTTACCACACCTGAGGAACACCTTTTTGGAGCTGGATCCACCTTCTGGGCTGCACAAAGCTGCGATTGGGTTATGGACGAAGAATTACCAACAGCAGTTTGTAGCACATCTGATTTCAGCTGGGGGACTGCAGGCAACTGTGTTGAGAGAGTACATGGGAAGCAGGGACATTAGCCTGTGTTGCGACTTCCTCCTTAGAAAGGGAGTAGGGAACAGCTAAAGCTTCCAGGGCTGGAGTTATTTTACCACCTGCAATATCATTACCTAGTAAAAGGGAAATGCCTTTAACTGGTAACACAGAACAAATAGCAACATGAAAAGTACCAGAAATCAGTTCTGATTGTAAATGTACGAGATGTACAGGTCGGGGGCCATAGTCCATTCCAAGTCCTTGCAGCATCACTTTGTAGCCACAAGATGACATCTTAGAAAAGGGCAGGGAATCTGCCAAGATAACAGATTGCGAGGCACCAGTATCTCGCAAAATACGAACTGGATGTTGAGCTGTAGGCTTTCCAGACAGTGAAACATACCCATTCAACAAAAAAGGTTCAAAACATGGATCTGGGGTGCAGCAACATTTAGCTTTTCCAAGAACATGAGCTTTTCTCTTAATTAAACCCATATCTTTTGGTTTAGTCTGCGAGTTCTGTTCTTTTCGTTTCAAAGCTAAACAATTAGAAATGAGATGACCCGTTTTATGACAATAGAAACATTCTCTGTCATCTTTTTGGAGAGTTGACGTAGATTGGTCCACAACTGTTTTAGCAGGCACATTTTCAATAAACACAGACTGAAAGGTAGACTTATGTGTAAGCACATACTCATCAGCTAACACAGCAGCAGAAGACAGTGAGTTTACCTTTTGCTCATTCAAGTGAACAACAACACGTTCAGGTAGACAATTTTTGAACTCTTCCAATAGCACAAGTTCTCTCAGAGTTTCAAAATTTGTCACCTTACTTGACGCACACCACCGGTCGAAGAGACTTCCCTTTTCTCTGGCGAACTCTACATAGGTCTGAGAGGGGCTTTTCTTAAAAGATCTAAATCTTTGCCGGTAAGCCTCAGGAACAAGCTCATAAGCTTTCAAAATGGCAGCTTTAACCACATCATACTTAAGGGTGTCTGAAAGAGGGAGGGCGGCTACAACCTCTTGGGCTTTACCGTGGATTTTACACTGTAGAAGCAAAGACCAAACGTCAGAGGGCCACTGTAAAGCTTGCGCTATTCGCTCAAAAGCAGAGAAATAAGAATCAATCTCTTTCTCTCGAAATTCAGGTACCAAAGAAACATACTTAGTGACGTCAAAGGGTCTAATAGACAAAGGCCCACCAGAACTAGTAGTGCTCTCACTGGTTGTTTGAACTGGAACTCTAGCCTTATACTCTAGCTCTAGCTGTCGAAGCTTTATAGCTTTTTCAGCCTCAATTTCCAACCGTTTAATTTCAAGCTGGTATTGCCTGAGTTGTGCTTTCTCCTCAGCCTCAACTTGCAATCTGGCGAGACGAACCTTCAAGCGAGCGTCAACTTTGGATCCAATAGATCCAGAGAAAGCCGAGAGGGGATCAAACCGAGGAAGTGTGACAGGAGTCTGAATCCCACCAACCACCTTCTTGTCGCCCTCTGGTGTCAGCTCCTGAGGTCTCTCTGCAAGGTTTGAGGGGCCAGCAGATTCAATCTCTGCAGCAGGCACAGCAACAGTTGGTAGAGCAGAGGAGACCGGACTCTGTGAAGGCAAAGACAACAAGTTCAACTCAACCAGTTTGTTCACAAACTGGTTGAGCTCTCTTAACTCCTTTTTAAGCAGTTGCTTGGAATAAGAAATTGAAAAGTAACTTGCAATCTCAGCTAACTCAGCTTTACGGCGAGATGCAAGTTGCTCGAAAGAAGGCTGTTCCAAGAACTGATCAATATTAAACTGAGCCATAATTGACCCAACAGCACAAGCTGAACAGAGGCACCTTCAAGCTGAAAACCCAAACAAATCTTCCTAAACTGTAGCCACGGGATTGTTTTAATTAAATCCCGGACGAGCCCCCATTTAATGTTACGACCCGGCTCTGCCAGGGGCAAGGGGAGTAACATTAAAGAAACCAGGTGGTAAGGGTTATAACAATTTAGGGTTTATTGTAGGGTTTTAACAAAAAA